>JAODKL010000038.1:4088234-4102287 GCA_026780765.1 Petrocephalus schoutedeni
TTTGCCATGAATTAAGTTTATGATATTTGAAGAAATGTGTGATCATGCCCCAGTCAGTGAAAGTTTCCTACCCCTAGCTAGAGGCAGTTTATTATTTGTTTTGTTGTGTTATTATTTGTAGTGTTGTGTTTAAACCCAACCAAAACTGTGGCCCAAATACCGAGGTACGTACTGTACCGTGGGATACCTGTATTGTCGCACCCCGAGTACGTATATAATTTTTATGTCATACATAATTGTTATGTATGTATGGCACATCAGTTTATATTGAAATTAATATTATTATTCAATTCTGATTGTTTCTGTTTTTTGTCTGCATTCTCAGGATGGCGAGCACAGTCACAGGAGCAAAAATCCTCAGGTGTCATCAGGAGCTGCGGGAGACCTCAAAGCAGAAGCTTCACACCATCGGCACACAGGCACTATCGACCATTCCCACAGCTCCCGAGGGCAAGGTGATGCGGGCTCACCGTCATACACCTCTCCCATCCCAGTCTCCCACAAACTGGATTCGGTACAAACATGTGTGACGAAGGGCTCCGTGTCCTTCCTACCGTCTCACTTGCCGTCGTCTGGCTCTGGCCAGTTGCGGGATGAAAGCAAGCTGGAGCACACAGCAAGCCGCTCAATGGACATGGTGCAGCTGCTTAAGGTGAGAAAAAGATAAAGCATGAACGAACCAGAGAGAGAAGATCATCTGTTGTAGTACCATTAATATAACTAGCGCGACACTTTTGTAACAGCCATCTATATTTATGTTCCAAATGTTTATCCTGGTTGTGGGGTGGGGGAATGCTCATTCCTAACCCTAGGGACTTTCTTAACTAACTTAACTTTCTTAACTTAATTTAGCAGATTTCTAGCGAGCAATAGCCATGAAACTGATTTTATCAAGGGAAGCATAAATACAGTCATGCACTGCATATCAGCGTTTCGGTCAGCGATGGACCTCGTAATGACAATCTTATAAGACTATTGAAACAGTGCTGAAA
This sequence comes from Petrocephalus schoutedeni, assembly GCA_026780765.1. NCBI lineage: Eukaryota > Metazoa > Chordata > Actinopteri > Osteoglossiformes > Mormyridae > Petrocephalus > Petrocephalus schoutedeni. Next base: position 4,089,227 of record JAODKL010000038.1, read on the forward strand.
AATTTCTTATCGCCTAGTAATGTTGTACCCGTCATAACATTGTAGCTCAATGTATTACTCATGTGTTTATGGTTATGCTGGTATAAACAAATCTACTGCCCTGCCAGTCATATAAAAGTATAGCACATTCAATCATGCACAGTACATAATACTTGATCATGATAATAAACAGCTATGTGACTGGTTTATGTAATTAAAGTAATAGGTTATACCATCGAGGCTTGTTTAAGCACACTCTGATGTTCGCACAATGAAGAAATCGCCGGACATCAAATTTCTCATAATGTATCCCCCCGTCTGTAGTAGTTATGCAGCTGACTGATTATGTTTTTTCTCTTTATTATGCTTCTGAGTAGAAGTACCCCATTGTGTGGCAGGGCCACTTGGCCCTTAAGAACGATACAGCCGCTGTCCAGCTGCACTTTGTCTCAGGCAACAACGTGCTTGCACACCGCTCTCTACCTCCACCAGAGGGGGGGCCTCTGCTGCGTATAGTGCAGAGGATGAGACTGGAGGCCTCGCAGCTAGAGGGAGTCGCTCGCCGGATGATGGTGACTGCATTGCCCAACTCTTTGCATGTTTAGTGACTTAGCTAACACTGATTAGCATGCTAAAATGATCTGCCGCTGTCAGCCTCTTTATCTTTGCTATTACTTGAAATTTAACAAAATTTACTATATTTTATTATTTTTACAATATATTACTTTTGCAAAGAATCGTCATGTTGGTATCCCACTGACAGTATCTTGGATAATAACAGCCAGTCATTTGGCATTTTCAATGTATTATTTATTCAGGTGGAGAGTGACTACTGCCTCCTGCTGGCTCTTCCTTGTGGACGTGACCAGGAGGATGTTCTGAACCAGACGCATGCCCTCAAGGGCGGCTTCATCACCTACTTGCAGGCCAAGCAAGCTGCTGGCATCATCAACGTCCCAAATCCAGGCTCTAACCAGGTAATGTGGTGTATTGTTTCCAATTTGCAGGAGTCAGACCGGCCTCTGATTTGCTATGGATGAATGAGTAAACCAGGTGCATGTCTCATGCCCGTGCCCTGACCCACTCCCTTTGCTCCCCAGCCGGCCTACGTGCTGCAGATCTTCCCGCCTTGTGAGTTTTCAGAGAGTCACCTGTCTCGTTTAGCTCCAGACCTGCTCAGCAGCATCTCCAGCATCTCGCCCCATCTGATGATCGTCATTGCCTCTGTGTAGTGGCGCCTGCGGTCCACAGGCCCTTCATTTCTAGAGTAATTGGAAAGTAAAAGCTGAGTGCTGGGTAGGCGTTACTTGGTTTTTTGTTTACATTGTCAGCTGACATACCCCGTACCCTTCCAATGCTGCTCCACAACTGCACGTTTCCTGGGAGGCCAAGCCAGGCTATAGAGAAGTGATCAATTTTATGATCATCTCCACTTTATGTCTCTGAGGGCCAGGCACTTCACATGAAGGGGTTCCAAGGACACATCAAATGGAAAAACAGCCTGGAGTCTGAGAACAGCTGAGAAGTGTGGATTTTATTTTCGTTGAAATGATCGTGATTTTTTTTTTCCTACAAATGGAACGGATCAACCATTGCACTATGGAATGAAAAAAGACAGAAACACAGACTTGAAGATTTATGATTTGATGCAGATGGCAGTGAGGTGGAGGCTTTAGTGATCTGCCATGTTTGTATGCCTGTATGGTGATACTGGGAACAATGCATTGCAACTTATGTCATGGGAGGAAATTGTGGCCAATCATGCCCAGCCAGCCAGTCATCTTCACTGTTACTACTGTTTTCCCATGTATTAACCTACTACTGCTTTCGGAGAGATGGCACTCTTATTCCTCATATTTCCTACCCCACTGACACAGAGGGGTTCTGGAGTTGTACAGTTTACACATTATGGCTCAACAGGGGGTAGTAGAGACATACTTTTTTCTTAAAGTTTAAAGATGTAAGGGGAGTATGAGAGCCTTGTAAATATTATAGATATGTAAAGACCAAGCAATGCTGGGAGATGAACTTGCATAACTAAGAAGTGAGAGTAAGAAGAATGATCACTCCCAGTGTTGGTTTTCACAGACATATTGTTTTAAACATGAATCTGTGCCAAAATGTCTTTTAAGATGATAACTAAATGCAGTCAAAAAAAGGAATTAAAAATCAAATCTTATTTTCATACTTGACTTTGTATTTGTCACTCACTCATAATTGCTTCTAGCTTGACTGTCTTGTTTTAACAGTTTACTTAATTTTATCCCTCTTTGCAACTCTGCCTTTTTTATTTTGGAAAAAAAAAGTGCCCTAAGCCATTCTGTACGTTGATCGTTTATAGTTATTCTTCACATCTGGTGAATGTTTCCCCAACCACTTTTTTTTCCTTGGATGTCTACCCCTGTAAAACTGCCTGTATGATAGGTGTAGTGTTAAGAGGAAGTAGGAACTGAAAGGAGTGACTGTACGATAGCAATGCCATACTTGAGTCTGAAACATTTTTATAGACTTTCAAGGAAAAGAAATGGGGAAGGGAAAAAGCAGTGGGACTCAAGCAGAGCCAAAAGCGGAAGTGCGAGCCCTATGTCCCCCCGCTGGGGTCTCTCTCAACCGTGGTGTAAATAGTCATTTATTCCTACTGTGTCTTTTTTAATGCTTTACTTTTCAGGATCAATTTGTTTTGTCAGACAAAACAAAGCCGTCTGAAAAAGAAAGAACCAAGTGTAAACCGATGTCGAAAGTAAACCATGTTTCTCAGTTTTGTGGTGTAAATATTTGTATGACTGCAGGCTGACAGCTCCCATGGTATTGTTGAAGGCACTTATAATTTTGATACATAAATAAAAAAACAAACAAACAACAAAAAAAACAAACAGAACAATCTTAAACATTGTCCCTGTACCTATCTAATTTCATTTTGAGTGTAATATATTGTTCCTCTATGAGGTTATTTTAAAATGTTTTGTAAAATAAAACGTTGGTTTATACAATCCACCGATCATTAAATGATCAGTGACTACATTTTAATTTTGAAGTGTTTGCGACATTTGTCAGAACTCTTAAGCAAAAGTATTAAACTAGAATGTTTACACTTTTGAATGAATTTTGCTTTCCTGTGAGAGAACTTTGAGAGAATTTATTTTAACAGCAAACTTTACAGCATGGTGTAATGTCAAATGGCATGAAGATTGGTTTTTACATTGATTTTTACATTTTATAACAGAACTCTCATATATCCAAAAATACACTTTAACCCACATGGAAACCTACTGAGACATTCATTGTGCAAGTTAAGTCAGGTTAGTGCTTTACAAACTTCCTTTATATATATATATTTGTGTGGATTTGTCTATATAACAAAAATATTGTTATACACACACAATACATATGTTTCCCCACAAAATGAAACTGTTTGAGTAACCTGTCCATTTCCAGTGGACTGATTTTGCATATCACCCGCCATGCAATATTTTCCATGCCTGGATAATGCAATACCAAAGACCATAGGCACTAGATTTTATTTAATGCATGCAATATTATATCAATTCTCTTCCCGACATGGCAAGCTTTATGAAGTCTGAATATTTCACATTACCTGGTGTTTGGTTGTTTATGGTCTTCAAAATACCAAGATTAGTTTACTGTTTGGTTGGCTATGGACATGGAGACAAGGTGCATCCTAACTGAATTTATTTTATGCTGCTTTTTTTTTTTAATTCATCTATCTTCGTACTACCTACCTATTGCAGTGTCACAGGGACCGTGCAGCTTATCCCAGTGGACACAGCATAGGACACCCTGGACAGCATGTCAGGTGCAGGACAGACACCTACCCACATTTCTCTGATGAAAGTCACCAGTCCAAATGCTTTAGGACTGCAGGTGTAATTCATCATGACGGCAGAGTGATTCTGAAAACTATATACATTACATATATGTAGTATATACATAATATATACAAACAGTGTAGTCAAAGGAGTATTCAGACCCCTTCACCTTTTTCACATTTTATGTTGCAGCCTCATGAATACCACCTAATGAAAAAGTGAAAACTGCTAAGAAGTGAATTTTAGAATTTTTCACCAATTGTCTTAAATGCTTTGTTAGAGCTTTAAGCCCCATATCTGATGAGCTGTGTGCTGTGACTGATCAGCTTGCCTTACATATCCCGCCCCTGTTGGAAAAAGTTGCTGCACAGATTGCGGGTTATGTGGCAGTACGCTGAGCTTGCAGGTAGGTGGCCATAAGGGTTGTTACAAGATGACCTAACCAGGTCATGGAAGTAAGGACTGGCAGATTAGAGAAGAGTGATTTATGTAGTGAGAGTTATTCCCTTTGGTGTGTACTTTGGGCCTTATGACTTTGCAGACCGTATACTTCCACATAAACCTACACTGTATGTATTAGGCACCTAGCCATTACAGTTACAGGAACTTTTATGACATCCCATTCTAAATCTCTAAGCATCAATATTCAGTTAGTTCTCCCATTGGCAGCTACAACAACTGCTACCCTTCTGGGAAGGGTTTCCACATGGGTGTCTGTGAGAATTTTCATTCCTATTCACCCAGAAGTGCATTTGTGAGGTCAGACACTGTTGAACGTGAAGGCCTGGCTCACAATCTCTGTTCTAGTTCATCCCAAAACTGGTCATTGGGGTTGAGGTCAGGGCTCTGGGCAGTCCAATCAAGTTCTTCTATGCCTAACCCACCAAACTAATGCTGGAACAGAAAAGGGTCTTCCCCAAACTTTTCCCACAAAGTTGAAAGCATAGAATTCTACAAAATGCCTTGGTATGCTGAAGCATGCAGAGTTCCCTTTACTGGAACTAAGGGACCTAGCCCAACCCCTGAAAAACAAACCCATACCAATATCCCTCCTTTACAGTTGGCACAATGCAGTTCTCCTGGCATAAGCCAAACCCAATCACGTCCATCAGACTACCAGACAGAGAAATGTGATTTGTCACTCCAAATAACACATTTGCACTGCTCCAGAGTTCAGTGGCAGCGTGCTTTACATCGCTCCATGGCATTGGACATGGAATGACTTGGCATTGCACTTGGTAAGGCTTGCATTCAGTTGCTTAGCCATGGAAGCCCATTCCATGAAGCTCTTGATGCACAGTTTTTGTGCTGGGATTAATGCTAGAGGAAATTTGGAACTGAGTCAACAGAGCGTTGGTGACTTTTACGCACTATCCGCTTCAGCATTCGGTGACCCCACTCTGTTATTCTACGTGGTCTTCAATTTCGTGGCTCAGTTTCTGTTGTTCCTATACACTTCCACTTTGCAATAATACCTCTTGCAGCTGACCGTAGAATATCTAGCAGTCTTGTGGCACTGTATGTCAGTACCATGCTTAAATTCACAGAGCTCTTCAGATCTAACCTTTCTTTCATAAATGCTTAAATATCTGTGGCAATGGGTCTGAATGAAACACCTGAATTCATAAATTAAGAGGTTTCCCAATACTTTTGGCTATATAGTGCATATAATACATTATGACATTATATGTACAAATCAGAAAAGCATAATAGGGCCCCTTTAGAAAATGAAACCTCTCTTTGGTATGACAGAAATGTTTCTACACCTTTTTTGGAGTCCACCTGTGGTTAATTCAGTTAACTGGACATAAATTGGAGAAGCAGACAGCTGTCTCTATAATGATCCCACAACTGACAATCAGTGGCAATTGCTCGGCTTCCTCAAATACGTTAAAAAATAAATGTTCAGATATGCACTCGTATATCGTATTGATATTGGTTTTAGTAAAAGTGTGCTAACTTCATGACGAGCACAATCAACTATTTATCGTAGATTGTGTAACGCAATTTTCTTCTCATACATTTCTGGTGCAGCACAGTGCATTAAACCCTATTGAAGCGCAGCTTCAATGGACTTCTATGGTATGGCACAGAATAGCTTTAGTCACTGCAGAGAAGCTAGACACTAATTGGATAAATGCAGCAAAATTGTCAGTTCCAGGGAAGCTCAGCTTCTCTCGGAGTGAACGGAGCAGTAGGCCAGCCAGGACGCTGGGCTGATGCATGATGATTGGAGGAACTGTCTAAAGGGCGGAACCCATTTTTGAAAGACAGCATTTTAAATATACACCGGAATTTAAGCGATTTCAAGCTCAGTCCCATGTGGATTTGCAAGTGAAGTCGTGAGACAATCTGCTGCAGATAGTGTGTCATTTGCTGGTAATATAAACATATATATAAAAATCATTCTTTAAATAAAAAAGAACATAAATATAGCATTCTCGAGCTTGCTCTTTGTTTCAGTTTTGTAAAATTCGTTCATTCATTCATTCAATTAATATAATATTCATATAATTTTATGCTGTAGGTCTAAAATGAGCTTCCCCTGTTTGAAAGATTAGCAGCCGCCACTGCTGACAATGTATTTCAGAGAAAAGACCAAGTGATAAGGTCAAAGGAGTTGCCTGCAGAGCTCAGGCACGCTGTGAATGGGGAATGGCCCAACCAAAAGCCTGGAATCGAGGCCAATCGAACATCTCTGGAGAGATGTGAAAATAGCTGCCCATCTAAAATGACAGAGTTGGAGAAGATCTGCAGAGAAGAATGACAGAAAATCCCCAAATCCAGGTGTGCAAAGCTTGTCACATCATACCCAAGAAGACACAAAGTCAAGGCTGAAGCTGATGAAGCCTGGTGACTTGGATTATTGATTACCTCACTGAGCGGCCCCAGTTTGTCACACACACCGGTCAGACGATCGCTACGAGGACCCAGAAGTAGACGATCGTCCGGGAGATAAATAGAGGAACACTTCATTCAATCGCCGCTCAGTCATTGTGAAATGACCTGTGCCCTTTCCGACCACCATCGCCGGTACTGTGAGTACTCCAGTCTTTGGCTCATCTCTTTGATTGTGTCCATTGAACCAGTCAAGTTTTTAATTTGATTGTGTCCTATATTAGCTAAGGCAGCTAGGACCACCTCCCAGATGCTGCTCTGATACCTTGCTACCTTGGTAACTAACCACTGGCCCATCTGCTCCATCAAAATCATTCTCATCTCATCTGTTCACAAAACCTCTGTAACATCAATCTTCAGATGTGCCCAAGCCCATTCTTAATTCTTTATCTCGTGTGCTGTATTGAGTAGAAGTTGTGTTTCAGCCTTTGTGCCCTTAGCAATGTCATGTACCACACTGCCCCTAGTACTTCCAGAGATTCTGTTTAGATTACAGTTTTGAAAAATGATGGCATTTGATTCTAATGAGTTTTTGGAAGTCTCCTTATTAATTTGACAGATGTAATTTGCAGTTAATTTGTGTTTTCTTCACTCTACATGCTTTTATTCAATATGTTGGTACTCAGTTGTATGGTAATCATGTTTTAAAGACTTGGCAATTTTGATTATCATCCTATGACTGCCACTTTACTATTTTGTTTTTCTTCTGCCCTCTGTGACGTCTTTTTTCTGCCAATTTTAATAGTAATAATAGTTTGCTAAATAAGTCTGCAGAAAATCTATCTATGTTTTCCTGTTTTCTCTAAAGAACTCAGCCCAAATACCAAACATGCTCTACTTTTAAACATCTCATTCTTAGTTAGAGATTAGTCTGGACATATTGTACTGAAAATATCGTTCAGGACACAGGATACAAATAAATTACACACTTGCCTAATAATTCCGCACACAGTGTAGTCTAAAATTATTATTATTTTTTTTATGGCAAACCCATGGTGGTGCAGTGGTTAGCACAGTTACCTCCCCACCAGAGGGGACCAGGGTTTGAGTCTCCATCATGGCTCCATGTTCTCTCCATGTCATCATGGGGTTTCCTCCCCCCAGGCCAAAATCATGCTGAGGTTAGTCAGAGTTACCAAATTGCCCGAAGGTGTAACTCTGTGTGCCCTGTGATGGGCTGCCACTTCCTGCCTGGGATGTTCCCTGCCTTGTGCCCATAGGCTCAAGACCCTGAATAGGACAATCAATTATAGAAAATAAATGGATGGATGCAAACCCTTCATAAGCATATAGTTTTTTCATAAACTGGTCAGAAACCAGTGGCGTCTGTTGCACATCTAGAGTTGGGGGATGGAGCAGTTCACTGCACAGTAGTACTGGGTTTGCTGTATGAGCGAAATAAAGCTTGAAACAACAAATTCGAATTAATAAAAAAAAAACTTTATTTGTCCCCGAGGAGCAATTCAAAACGGAAAAGCTTGCATTTTTAACAGTGTAATAATCTTGATGGCCACTTGGTGTCACAATATCCATACTTGTTAGTTGTTCATGACGGAGTTTTAAAGGATTAGGGCAAGGGAGGCCAATGTTATCCAGATCCAGATGAGTGGGCGGGTTTTCACTGCAACTCCCTAATTAGATGACTAATTAGAGCACTGATTGGCTGAAGAGTCCTCACACCTGGGTTTGAACAGCTGACCTAAAGGTTATCCCAAAAGCCTGCATACACACTGGCATTTTGCAGATAAGATTGGCCACCCTTAGCTTAGAATGTCGTGTTTTGGCTACAGGGAGAAAAGGCTGTAGAGAAATACAGTTTTTCCTTCATTGCAATATCTCAAAATGTTAAAAAATGTTCAAATGTAATAGTTACCCTATATAAAATATAGTAGTTATAAGCGGAAGCCATCTAAGGTCAAATAGCTCCATTACAATGTCATGTAACCAGCATCATAACATAGACTTTAAACTGAAATTTTAACTGAAATTTTTAAAACTGAAAGTTTTTCCTCTATACCAGGCAAAGTAATCAGCTCAAGGATGAACTGTACTTGCAAAGCTGCAAATTAAACTTGAGAAAAGCTATTTTAAATGCTAAAACATGTTGTGGTTTTATTATTAAATTGAATCTGTTTACCCACAAGGATGCATTCATGCAAACTGCCATATGATATCTACAGGACAGATTTCATGAATAATTACACCTGTGTTGAATAAATGCTAGAACTCACGTCCACACACACCACATATCCTGTTCTCTAACTGTCGGTTCATTCTTAGTACACTTCCTGTGTTAAACTGCTGGCCCTAAGCTGTATTGCATGATTCTGCATTTGGATGTCACATAACTGGCTGCTGTTCAGGATGATATGGTTTTGTGAGGAATAACTCCTGCACTGTGAAGAGATGGCCATAACCTCTCAATTAAGGTCTCCACTGCAATCATTCTGTCCACAAACATGGACGGAATGCCTTCTGGCAAGGAGAATGTGTTTGAGCTCATACCATATGATGAGGGTTTGTTAGAGAGGATCTCTGTTCATACCATTCAGAGCAAAGCCCTGTGAGAATTACAGGATGCAGCTTTGCATTTGTGTGGTGCTGTTCAATGCTGGTCAACCCATTTGGCAACACAGGTGGCCGCCTAGGGCGCCATCTACTGAGGGGCACCAGCCACCTGCCCCATGGGCACATAGACTGCGCAACAGATCAGCTGGCCACCGGCAGCTGGCCTGCAATTGTCCTCCTCACTGTGGGGGACGCCCTTTACATTCCCCTGCTTTCTCACAGGCTCTGCATGGCAGCTAGCCTGCAGTTGTCCTCCTCACTGTGGGGGACACCCTTTGCATTGCCCTGCTTTCTCACAGGCTCTGCATGGCAGCTAGCCTGCAGTTGTCCTCCTCACTGTGGGGGACACCCTTTGCATTGCCCTGCTTTTTCACAGGCTCTGCATGGCAGCTGGAACTAGAGGATTCTTAATATGGAACACTGATGCTTCAGCTTCAAGAATGCAACAGAAATCACTTAAAGAATCTAAGGAATCCTGAGTGGAGAACCTAAATATGAGTGCTTGAGGTATTATGGGAATACCATACAACCATCCATTTTCTATACCTACTTGTCCTTTGCAGTGTGGCGGGTGTTCTATTATATTATTATTGTTAACAACAACAACAATAATAATAACAACATCAATAATAATTTCCATTTGTACAAGAAGAACTGCAGGTGCATAAGAATTTAGATTCTTCCTCTGTTGTCCACTCCTTTATTAATGCTTATTAACGCTGTTAAGGTATGTTAGGATGTTAAAGTACTTACATGCTGCTTATGACTGTTCTTTAAATGCATTATGAAGGTGCACTGAATGTTCTAAGAATGCATTATAAAGGCATTATGAAGGTGCAGTTAATGTAAAGTGTTACCGTCTAATGGTGTAAATTAAGTGTGAAATGTATATTACCTTAGGAAACATAAATGAGAGCAGAAAAAAATACTCCAAATAACATGACAAGTAACTGATACAAAGATATATGTAAATTAGCCACTATTCTGTGCTCACAGTCACTCTGGAGATCTTATTAAGTTTGTTCACGGGATAGTGCCTGAAGTCCAGAACATTCCTGTGATGCTGAGTCATATTCTGAGAAGAGTTGCCTTTAACCCTGATGTAATTTAATATGTAAGGTGATGAAAAGCCCTCTGGTGTGGCTTTTTTCTTACTGCTCTGTGTGCTCACAGCAAGGCAAGTTTTTCCCTCCATTCTTGGTTTGCCACTGGATCCTTGACTATAAAATCAATTCACTTTACAATTTACTACTAGATTTTGCAAAAGACAAATAAAGGAGCGTTATATAAATGTTTACTTGCAAACCAACTTACAGCCATAACTTTTGAACGATTTGAAAGATTTAGGGTCCTTTTGCTAGGGCTTTTTATAGTGCCAAGGATTTTGAAGTTTAAGCCTACTTTTTCAGGAATTGTAAAATAATATTTAAAAAGTAAAGACTCAATCTTGTAACAACGCTGCTGAGTCATTTAAATGAAGCGTTTAGATTCACCTTTGTCTTTTTCTGTTTGTATTTTTTCATGATTGCTCTCTGAACTCTGCATTCTAGTGATGAGTTAGACATGATTATGATTGCTTTCTGCTGAGCGAATGCAGGGCACGCTTGTCTTTGAATTTAAAGCACCCGGGAAGCATGATGTCGGTGAGCTGTGTTGAGGGAAATTTCAAAAACATCTTGAAAAGTCATCACAGCAGTGAGATGCAGAATGTTTACCAACAGGAACAAGGGACATGTATGACCATAAAGTCATACACACTCACATACGTAAAAACCAAAAATAGCTTACATCTTTCCTAACCCTGGCAGGTAAATCCGCTGCGGGCAAGCAGCAAATATATCGTTATAAGCATGTATCATATGTTCATCCGTGGGAGGACTTCTTAATGTGGAATGCATGAGGGCACTTTTGGAAGATTTCCATAGGAATGGTTACGCCTGACATGGAGGTACGGGGTGGTATCTTTGCTCTGTAACCGCAGAGTATGTGAAGAAATGTGGGCGGCAGACATTCGGCATGAAGTCTCTCTGCTCCCCACCTCTATCATTTTTCTTCTCTCTCTTTCATATCCTCGTTTGTATCCCAAACAGGTTCCCCTGTGAGCCACCAAAGTGGAAATAAAGGACATTTCAAAAAATGTTGAAAACACTGATTTTTTTTTCCTCCTGGGATAAGGGATATATATTTAACTTTGAGTTTCTACTCTTGAATGCCCAAGTATGTATTCTGTCTTGAAAGAGTTTTGTTTTGGATATAGGTATTTTTAAATAAGCTCTATAGCCCCATGTGCTCAGAGTGGTTAAGGAAGTGCACTTGTGCTTGAAAGGTTGCTGGTTTGATTCCCTGACCAGCACCGTACCGCTGAGGAACCCTGAGGCACTACCTGGGTGAAATGCAGAGAACACATTTTGTTGTTGTGCTCTGGTGTGTTGACAATTAATCACTTTCATTTTTTTCATCGGTTAATTAAATGTCAAATTGCTATCAAAAGATAGAGGAGAGTGGATGTATTCCGTGTATGATAAAAAGTCACAATCATCAAAAAGGGGACAGACGCGGTTTTCATGGGAGAGAGAAGATAAGCTTGTTTATGGAGAGGAAGTATAGAAAGAGAGGGAAAATGCACTCCTCTAATTTCTAGCTATATCAATCCACTCATTCCTCACATTCTTCAGCCATCAGTATTTAGTATTCAGTCTCAGTGTTACAAAAGATTACAGGAGAAACTCCATTGTTCACTGTAGGCCACCAGTTCCCTGCAGGCACCTGATGCAGCCCCAGGGGGCCCAGTACTTTTCTTTTACAAAAATCAGTTCTCTATTGTCATCATATAGGCATTCAGTTCAGAGCAAGGTGAATGTGGTCCATCCTTCAGACTGGAACATTTGATTATATGGGCCAATCAGGGGCTGAAATTCCAGCCTTTCAAAATTCCTTTGAAGAAGCAGAAATAGGAGAGGGGTAATAATAGGCCAGCAGGATGTAAAAAAAAGCATGAACTGCCATCGATAGGAAAGCTGATGTCAACACACGTTTACATCCTTGTTACCCTGCAGTACTATTTATTACTCCACCTTGCCTCTCAATCCACCTCTTACTGAAGGTGTTTCAGTCCTCTGCAAGACGATCACAGTGAAGCACACTTCATTTTATATGTGCTCAAAAACACGTCTTCTATGTTCACATAGTCATAGTAGAGAAATTACAGACCTCCTCTCCCTGTGGTCCATTTGAGATCAGTAAGGGCCTCCCTGGGTGCACTGCCTTCAGTCAGAGATTATAAAAGGTTTAAGTTATGATACTGGTTACATGACATTGTAGCAGAGTTATTTGGCCTTAGATGGCTTTTGCTTGTGGAGTGTATTTGTGAGGGTAACTGTTATATTTTAACATTTTTTAACATTTTGACATATTATGCAATAAATGCAAAACTGTATTTCTCTACAACTCCTACCAGTGAAAGAATTGTAATTATTATTATTATTGTAATCTCTTATTTATGTTCTTTCTACTTTTGCCTGGTTGTCTACTGGGAGCTGAATTTGGAATAACATGACCTGTAAGGTGTCTCTCAAGTAACCCGAATTTCAGTAAAAAGGCAACTGCCTCGGAGGCAAGAAGTCTCAACAGTAGACAACAGTAAACAAACATGGAAGGGAAAGACAGAAAACAGAAGAGGAGCAGAAGATTATGAAAATGCCTGTCTGGAACATCTCAAAGACCAGAGGGAAAAGAGGAATGCAGCAGATATTGCAATATCTCTTCTTCACCACACTCCTTAAAATTATT
>JAODKL010000038.1:4129542-4139756 GCA_026780765.1 Petrocephalus schoutedeni
TTAATTTATGTATTTGAAAAACTTAAAACGTCTATATAAATACCTACCTCATCCTCATGCACTAAAGCTTGAATAGACGCATTTCTTTATTAAGCATAAAATACTTGTACATGAATGCTATTTCCAGATAAACCCGTCGTAGTTCTGTTAAACCCTTTTCTTGATGGTTATCTGATTTGACATGTCAGTGCATTTACTGATTTCATATGTAAGATGTTTGGGTTATGAGTGTCTTTTACTGCTGTTTTTTAACTATAGCAGCTGACCATAGGACTTAAATAAAATTTTTGTAAAGCCTAATATATTGCTACTAAGTATTATGTTGTCTTACACAAAAAAAAAATTAAAAAAGCATTTGAAGAGACTGATGTTTACTGTTAGGCCAGAGGTACTAAAATATCAGTTTCATCAGTGCATCTTAGATTTTCTACACTGTAAGAAAAGCCTGCAAAAATAGAGTTCAATGTACTGTTTTAATATGAAGGAATTTTCCGTATACATTTTCACAGGTGTTTTACCCATTAATTTGAATTGCGCATTGCATTATGGGAGCAAGTACACCTGCTAATGTCTGTAAATTAAAAAAAAATTAAAATCTACAAGAAAATTACCAGTACATTATACATTTTTTTACAGATTTTTGTAGTGTAGTTTCCTGTTGCACAAACTGCAGATTATATGAAAAGTATAATAAATATAAAATTTTAAATATAAAACTTATCGGTATCGGTATCAGGCATGACAAGGACTTAATTATCGGTTATCGGTATTGGTTTAAATGTTTCATGTCGTGCATCCCTAGAAATAATAGATAGATTAGAACAGATTATTGCGGTATGTATAGTGTTATTTACACTGTGCGTGTACTGTAAAAGTACATTTTAATACGTGTCTCACCGATGACAGTATATAGGTATGGATTTTGCGTGTATGATTATTAGGTAATCTATCTCTTACCTATTATTCAAGTAAGAGAATGCAAGCATCTTGTAACAAACTGTGCGGGTAAAAATATAAATTGTGCAGGTAACAGCTTGTTATAGCAGTAAAATACAGCCATTAACATAATGTCTAAGCAATGTAATTTCTTGCAGGAGAAGGAATTCACATGTCAGGGAGAGAGCTGGGGATACCTGCTTTTCTGGCTCAGGTTGGTTGATTCTGGAAACTCATAATATAGCTCTTGTTGCTGCTCTATTCTGCACTGCTTAACTCTAAACTGACTAAAATAATTGTTACGCCTGCAGACCAAATGAAACCCCTGAAGACCTATGTGGATCCCCACACATATGAAGACCCTAATATGGCTGTGCACAAGTTTGCCACCGAGATCCATCCTAGCCACATTTCCAAGCAGAAGGTCATTGGGGCAGGTGGGTGAAGTTACAGGGAATCAGGCAGCTTATCACCAATCAGGGGCCTAGCAGTTTGCTGAAGATAATTTTAGTCACACTAAAGTTTTAAACCCTGGCATACCGTATGACAGGAGGGATGTCCTGCTCAAATTTTATTATTTTGGTGTTACAAAAAGCTACAGTCACTCAGCCTGGTGTTAAGATTGAGGATTAGGATAGAGATAGAGGAGGATATCTGACTATAGAAAATCCCCATTAAAGGTTGATTAGAATGGGTATAATGGAAGAAGAAAGTAAGAGAGTTATGAAGATAACGTGTGTTGGAGCAGTAGGCGATGTGAGAGAGCCGGGCTTCCTGCTGGCCGCTCGCAGGGAAGGGCGCACTAAGCAGAGTCACCTTTACCCCTCCTATGGTGTTTCCCATGACCCCATGGGGTCTGCTTCTCTGTGACAGCTGATTCCCAGGCCTGCATCCCAAAGGGGGCGTCAAGTGGTGTCGGGTTTCGGGGCCCCCCCTCCTCTGTCACACACTGAGAAGCCACAGCGCTTTGTTCCCTGGCTGCTTTTACTGCTCTTTAATCCTACTATTCTATAAAACCATATGCTGCACCTAAACCCTGTCTAGCTCCACCACTTCAAAAGACAATAGCATGTTACCAGATTACAGGCAGTTAAATTACTCAATTGCACAAGCCATAATAGCGTACTGCTTTTCATAGTATCACATGCCAGAAAACAGTTAGGGTTTGAACTAGTTTGTCTTAAATATTTATGATTATAGTTTATACTTTTAAACATTTAATCAGTTTTAGATGTACAGTACAATCCATCTTAACCGGCCACCTCAGGACTGGACCCATGGGCGGTTGCAGTTTTGGCCGATTGATCCGACGCATACGTATTTTCATTTTTGCACAAATTTTCGCCATGGATTCACCGTTATCTAACCGTTTTAGCGCCTTAAGACGCGCATCCATTGAAACTACAATTTGTTTACGTTTTGTACTCATCGTAAAGGGAGGGAAACAGTTCAGTAAAAAAAAATCTCCTTAAATTCGGAGATTGTTTGCTTCAGTAATACAAAAGTTGCGTTCTTTTATTCGTTCCACGTACTCTGATGTACTCTTTTTTTTTTAAACTTCAAATCGTTGTTTTATTACCCCCTTCTCTTTACTTGCTTTATAACTTAAATGTAGCCTGGGTACGTTCAACAACGATTTGGCTCTCCACCCTAATCCTAGAATGAATAAAAGAACTCGGCTATACTCGTCGCAAGCTAGCCAAACTGATTCGTGGAAAATGAATAAAGGAATATGTAAACGGAAATCACTCTGAGCGTAGGAGCCCTCTCACCTTCCAGGAAAGAAGGAAGTGCATACATATAATATAAAGAAGAACTCAGGATAAAAGAAAAAAATATATATTTTAACAGGCCGGCTGGTTAATGCGAGGCCGGTTAAGAGGGATTGTACTGTATCCATAATTGGCCATTTCTGCTATTCCACATGATCTAACTCAGGGCGTCGGATTCACAGTTTGATTGGCCATTCAAAATCAACTTCTGGTCAACAGAAAGCACTTCATGTGGGGGCTAATTAACTATAATGGCTGTAATACTGTACTGTACATGTGCTTGCAGGCGAGTTTGGGGAAGTGTACCGCGGCGTGCTGAAGTTGCCCGGGCGTAAGGAGGCAGCGGTGGCCATCAAGACCTTGAAGCCTGGCTACACAGAGAAACAGAGGCGGGACTTCCTGAGTGAAGCCAGCATCATGGGCCAGTTTTCACACCAGAATATCATCCGTTTAGAGGGTGTGGTCACAAAGTGTAGGTGTCCCTCTGCTCCTCTCTCTGCTCATTTGGCATCTTTGTTTTGTGCATTTGTTTTCCAAATGGTGCCAGTGTCCCATCGGAGTCAGTATCTGCTTTTCCTGTGACTTTGTGCATTTTGTAGTTAAATTTATTTCCTGTGTTTGATTTGTCCACTCCTGTTCCGTAACACTTTATGAGCCTCCTTTTGTGTAGGTCTTTTAAGATAGAACCAGAGCCTCTCCATGTCACTGATGTCCCTGCACGGCCAATGCCTGTGTTATTGACTGTGTTCTTTTTTGTCATTCTTGCAGTCAAGCATGCCATGATTGTGACGGAGTACATGGAGAATGGAGCTCTCGACCAGTACCTCAGGGTGAGCTGGTAGCATGTCTGAATGAGCGCTCTCTGCTGCAAGTTGCAAAAGAGGACCAGCCTGGGTTTCAGCCTGGGCTGAAAGAATGACACTTTTCCATTGGCATACAGGAACCGAGCCATACCCGAGCTGTAGTGCTAAGAGAGAATAGTTACAGGTGGTTCCAGCTCCCTTTGATTTTCCACTGCAGAAGGGTCGGCTCAATAAAGGCGTTGCTTGGTTTGAAGAGCGACAGTGACGTAAAATTGAAGAGATACTTCATTTCTGTTCACACAGTATTCATCATGCTTTATTATGTGCTAATTTCCAGTAGCATGTCTGTAAGAATTGCCATCTTATGTTAGCATTAAATGCTAGCAAAATTAGCATTATCTTGCAATATGAGTCCATCACATTCAGCTTGGCTATAGTACTTTTTTAAGGAGGAGGTTGGAAATTCCCAAGTTTCGAGTTATCGGGAATGCATAAATACATTCTGACGTGCAATACTGCTAATAATGAACGATATATAGAATATGTCCCTTTTTCCTTCAGATAATCCATGCATATCAATGCAGATCACTGGTTCTTTCTTGTCCTTATGTATTTTGACCAATCCGATGGTGGTGACGCAACCAGTGTTTAGGCATGCTTTTAGCTCTGCTAATAAACAGGGCCGTGTCCGCATGAGTACAGGTCAGGTATGGCAATAGAAAAGCACCGTAAGTTCTCAGGAACTACACAATAGTTTAAGGTGTTAAGACGGTCAAAGTAATCCCTCCCACCTCTGGCCCTGCAGGCCCATGATGGAGAATTGTCCTCCTACCAGTTGGTTGGCATGCTCCGAGGTATTGCTGCTGGCATGAAGTACTTATCTGACATGAACTATGTCCACCGTGACCTGGCAGCACGCAACATCCTAGTCAACAGTAGCCTGGAGTGCAAAGTGTCTGACTTTGGCCTGTCGCGTATATTGGAGGATGATGCTGAGGGAACCTACACCACAAGTGTAAGTTTGCAGATGGGCTGGGGGAGCATTTCTTTCAGTTTAAGGCTGGATTTTTTAATTAATGTTAACAATGCAGTGATGTAGCATTTATCATGGCACTGATTTTTCCACTATTTGTCTTTGTCCTGTTCACCAGGGAGGCAAGATCCCTATTCGCTGGACGGCTCCTGAGGCCATTGCATATCGGAAGTTTACATCGGCGAGTGATGTATGGAGTTTTGGCATCGTCATGTGGGAGGTCATGGCCTATGGGGAGCGGCCCTACTGGGACATGAGCAACCACGAGGTAGGCTGCAGGTTTTGGCGAGGGGGAGTTCAGCTGTTTCCACCTTTGTTATAACATACCTTCTTTTTAGCTGGTTGATGGTTTATAGAGAAAGTTCTAGGGCTGCAGCTATTGATTATTCTAGTGATTGAATATTCTATCGATTATTTCATTGATTAATCTAGTAATTGTATAAGAAATACTTTTGTTTTATTAAAGTGCAATAGTAACTATTCAAAAGCGAAAAAGAGACAGGTCTCTTAAACTGAACAACTCATTGGTTTTAATGGTTAAACTCCATACAATAATGGTGATATTTTAAGTAATTCAACATGAGGGAGATTAAATAATCTGAAAAAAACACTTTTTTTTCGAGTTCTGTTTGCAAATGCAGCACTTAAAAAGCACATATAATCACGTGACGTATTACCACTAGCTGCTAAGCTACCTTCAATAGCATTCGGTCATAACTATTAATGATGATAACCATGAACAGCTAATGCTGCGTACATATAAAAACAAAATAGTGTTAGTATATTAATAACAGCTAATGTATTAAATGTTTTTTTATGTGCTATTTTATCAATATACCACTTAATGTGCTTGGTAAGCAATGGAAATTACCTAATGATTCTATGCTGTGAATGTTAATGTTTGGAACTATTCACCATTTCCATGACTCAGAAGTTTGGTGAAAATTTCTCCACCATTTTTTTTTTTATCACTACCTGATCTGTACAGCCTTGTCACTACCTGATCTGTACAGCCTTGTCACTACCTGATCTGTACAGCCTTGTCACTACCTGAATAATACTCTATGTGAAACACGGCGATCCCTGAGCAGTATATAGGCGTGTGGATTAAATGAAGCATCGAAGCAAAGAATTTGCATCAAGGATTTTTTTGTCATCAAGTTATTCGAGTTACTCGATGAATCGTTGCAGCTCTAGAAAGTTCTTTACCTTCTTTATGATACTTCTCATTCTTGCTTTGTAATAGCTGGACACTAGGAGGATAGAAAATAGAACTTTCTGGATTGAGCTTTGGGAATGGAACTTTATCCAAGAACTTTAGATTTTAGGCTCTAGATCAGGTATGTTGTGTATGTGGGTTTTTGCCGCAAATCCCTAAATAGATTACTAATTTGAGGACTGATTGGCAGAAAAGTCGTCACACCTGGGTTTGCCCAGAAGGTTATCCCGAAAACCTGCATACGTACCTGCCCTTTGTGGATAAAATTTCCCTCCCCTGCTCAACATATATTTTTGGGAGGTTTTATTAAGTTTTTCTAAAGATGTAGCAGTGGTGAGCATTTTACTGTAGAACGGAGAACTTTGATCATTGATGATTAGCGCTGAATAGTGGGGGTTGCATAAAACCACAGGAGAGAAGGTCAAATATATTGTCCTGCTCATTCCCAGGTGATGAAGGCCATCAATGAGGCCTTCCGCCTGCCGGCACCCATGGATTGCCCGTCAGCTGTGTATCAGCTGATGCTCCAGTGCTGGATGCAGGAGCGCTCCAGGCGGCCACGCTTTTCTGACATTGTCAGCTTGTTGGACAAGCTGCTGAAGAGTCCCGAGTCCCTCAAGACCATTGCGGACTTTGATCCTCGGTAAGGGAAGGCAGTAGGGTCAGGGGGCACCTTGGTTTGAAGTTGAAATGAGATTAAATGACTTTTTGGTTTTATTGAAGCTATTGAATGATTAAATGCCATATGGTTTGTCTGTGTAAGAACTGTATGATATGCACAATTTTCAGCTTTTGTTACGGTAACCCTTCCTTTTACAGTCCGCTAATTACCAGGTATTTACTTAGTAACAACATGGTACATTCATACTTACCACAAGTAAAATGTTGGTAAATACAGAGAAAATACACCCAAAATACTAAGAAACACTTTAGTACCTAGAAATAAATGTTTGCACATTATTGGGTATTTACTCCAGGAAATATGAAGGTAAATACCATCAAAGAAATCCAGAATAACCAACCACCCAACTTAGTTGTGAGCAGTTTAAGCTAGTAAAATCCCCAGATAAAACTGCCAACGTTCTATGGAAATAGACCAATTATTCATTGCTGTTTTACCCAGCAATTACTTGCTTCTTTCCATGGCTTTAGCAGGCTCTTACCAAACATTTTCTGTCATTCTTACATTCAGTCAACATAGACTTTTACCAAAGAAGGGTTACCATTGTTACTTGATTGACAGATATGTTTCCTGCTGTCAGTAATTACACTGGATAAAATGAAACCAATGCTGAGAGACTTAGATTTTGTTTCTCCCCTCGAGCTGTCCATATGCTAGATGAGCACTCTTAATGGCTAATTATCTGCTTTACACACAAGTTTTCAGGAATTACTCACTTTATATCTTACATCATTCACACATTTATTGACTTATGTACACATATATATATATATATATATATATATTGCTGAACATTTTGCTGTATGATTTTAGTTTATTGCTTACTTGCATTACTTTTTTCTTCCTACATTTTCCTATTACGTCTTTACCTTTGAGTACAGTGAAGAAGTTGAGAAGTAGCTGGAAAAAGCATTTCATTTCAAATTTGTATATGTGCCAATTAAATAATTGAAAGTTGTTAAAAATATGCATGTTTATAAATCAGTGTTCATGATAAGTTACATAATTTCTTCTGCGTATATAGATATATGTGCATGAATGATGGTGCTGTCATTGTTACAATGTAATATGTTCTGTTCCCGCAGTGTGTCCATCCGCCTGCCCAGCACCAGTGGGTCTGACGGCTCCCCCTTCAGGTCTGTGGTTGAATGGCTAGAGTCCATCAAGATGAGCCAGTACACTGAGAACTTCATTAGTGCTGGTGTCACCACAATGGAGCAGGTGCTGCAGATGAAAATAGAGTGAGTAAAGAGGCACACTGAAATCATACAGATCACATAAATGGAAAAAACAGCCAAAAATGACAGAAATATCTTAAATGTGTTTGACGTATTTTCAATTCTTTTGTTTTGTTTTGTATTTTCATCTGCACCCATTCTTTTTGTACAGCCTTCGTATAACATTCTTTTTGAAACTCTTTCAAAAGTCTTTTCTGTCAACAAGACACCATTATTATGCTGGAATGGAGAATTCTTAAATAAATGTGAACCCAAATATAATGAGGGACTGTCTGGCTCACGGCGGCGATCCCCCTCTATGATAATGTGTGATGACAGTGGTGGGGAGGCTATTCAGAATCTGCTGTGTTACTTCTGATCGCTTTGCTAGCATTTGCACCACGGCACTGTGGAATTTTCCAAGGGTGTTGAAGGGTGTTGATTAATTCTCCATAACTGCACATGTAGTGCCGGCCAGGGCAACCACAGCAGTAAATCAGTGTGCGATTAGGCTAAGGTGTAGGACCTGTGCTCAGTGATTAAAGAGCAAAATGAACTGTGAGGCACTTGCAGCCCAGTTGTACTTTGCAGTCCTGCTTCACCTGCCTAAATGAGTTGGCACACCAGTCTAGATTTAATAATCTGTAAGCACTAAATAAATTGGGGTTTACCCATAATGCAGTTGAATGCCAGGAGGTACCTGCAGCTAAATTAATAAAACAATGGCTGAATATATACACTTGCTTTTCTGTACCTCTGTTGCACTCTGTTTTAAAAACAAAGTGGGAAATAACAGCTCAAATGGTGGTGTGTTCCCACTGATGTTGAGGGGAATTAATTATGGATTAATTATTAATTAATTAATTGGTAATTAATTATGAAATATTATGTTTGAGTCGTTGTTCCAATATCAAAGTCTATTATTGGAGTCCCAATTAGTCAATTGCTGGACGAATTAGGTCCAGAATGTGAATGGAATTCACTTATCTAGTATCGCTACTTGGTCTGAGATACGCTGTTCGTCCAGCGAACAGTTTCACTCTGTAACCTAGCAACTCTGCTCTTGGCTGAAGAGAGAGTCTCGCGATCCTTGAGGACGCGATTAGGACTTAAAAGCTTAGTAGCAGTTTCACCAATAAAGTGACCTATTGTGAGCACTTCAAGGAGAGGGAGATTTAAAAGGTGAAAAGCATGCGTTTATGTCTAATACTACTAATACAGGACAGGCATTACACATAACATAAAATGAACAGCAAATTAAATAAAGCAAACTGTAAGGAAAATAAAAGCAGTGATCAGATTTAACTGTAAATACTGTTCTGCAAAAGCAAGCCTAGGATTTAAACAGGCAACCCAAACTACAAAACAGATTAATCAGAACCAGTTGAATGAGTGAAGAATTGAAGATGGGTTTACGTGGTTGCAGAGGTGATGAGGGAGGAAGCGATGATACAGGAGTTCATTTTGCTGAGCCTTTTCTTGTCTTCAGTGAAGCTTTCAGTGACGTGGCTTTGGAATTCTCTGGTAAGCTTCACAGCTAGGCTCCTTAGCTTCTTTCGTAGCTTTTTTGGCTGCTTTCTTCTCCCGGGCTTCTCCTGTAGTTTCTTTTTTTCGGCTGGGCTTCTTTGTCAGAGTTTCAGAGTGCTGGTTTTTTATGGCCCAAGGGTCCATGAATATGGATGACCCAAAGTTTGACACTTGGGGCAATAGTTTGGCACCTGAGTCCGAGGGGCCAGTTGCAGGCTGTGCAAGTGGCCCCATGGATTTATGGTCTGTCTCAAAACAGCTTTAGAGTTGATTCTAATTGAGTGAATTTAATTTTGGATAGATCCAATTGTATAATAATCCGTCACGACATTCACATTCAGATGGATTTTACCATCAGTTTGATACCAAACATGGCATCCCATTTTTGGTTCAAACCATGTCTAATTTATATTAATTAATTTATACTTCAATTTATCCTGTGCATACTTATTATTACAATCAACGCATAGAATGCATGGTTATGTTGCACATCTCACAGTTATGACACTTTTAGGTAAATTTTACTGAAGTTATATTTCATTGCATATGGTATGCCTTAGCTGGGGGTTGGTTTGACAGTCGTCATTACTCCAGTAAAAGAACAGTTTTGATTAAGCATTGACAAATTATAAAATGTAGTAAATTTGGCTGTTACAGGGGTTTAGTACACAAGTTTAACACACATTGCTTAGTTTCTTCTGAGACAAAGAAACTGAGGAAAAAGGGCGCCAATGGCTAATTTATGACTCCAGACCAGGAGCCCCTCTCTGTCTTTCTCTGTGCAGGCCGAGAGAGGGGGGGGGGGAGGTTTTCTGGACACACAAAGAAAATACTTGCAACACACTAAAATGCCTCTAAATACTTGGTTACACCACTTAAACTCATTCCCAATCTCTCTGAGAGAGACATGAGCATGTGGCTGGGTAACCATACCAGTGTATACCTATCTATATATATATAACTGTCCAAGTGGGGAAGGTATAATGGGACATTTATAAGAGTAATACATGACCATTGTGATTGTC
>JAODKL010000038.1:4163703-4174612 GCA_026780765.1 Petrocephalus schoutedeni
CGGATCGGTGCGGCGTCGGCAGTGATGCGGGCGCTGCATCGGTCTGTCATGGTGAAGAAAGAGCTGAGCCAAAAGGCAAAGCTCTGATTTACCAGTCGATCTACGTTCCTACTGAATAATACAGGTAATGAGTATTACTTATTTTCTTGCCTATTAATGTGCTATATATGAAGCCCATTGCTCAGCTGCGCAGAATCTGTTATAGGTAGCAAGAGTTGAACACAATAAAACTCCATCCATTTTGTGTAACTGCTAGTCCTATTCTGGGTCACCTGCAGTCTATGGGAACAAAGCAGGAAACAACCCATGACACCTAATCATCACAGGGCAGGCACACACACACACAATTTGACAACTCCAATTAACCTCAGCATGCTATTGGACTGTGGGGGGTTACAATGAAACAAAAAGAGGGGACCTAAAGAGTGACTGTTGTTCATTTTGTACATCAGCATTACATAACTCTAGACCCGATCTACCCTAACATGACCCTTTTTTAGCCTTTCAAGAAGCTGAACCTCCAGGTAAGACACACTTAGGGCACCAGAGATTCCAGCCTGAAGTTACCACCTTGGACACTGCATCAGCAATATCAACAAAAACAAAGCTGTCAAGCCTGTCTTCCATGGAGGCATCAAATGAATCAAGGCTAATTTCTCTTGCCAAACATAATTTCCCACTCAGGGATTATTCTACAGGCCCTCTTTGTAATTGTCATGTCTGCAGAGGTTCCTGATATGTTGAGAATAATGGATATGGCAGGCAAGTTGAGTTATTACAGTGCCGAACAGAATCTCCATATATTGCCTGTAGTGCCATATTTAGCCAAAAGACGGCAGTGATGGGCTATTTGTCCTTGTTATGGGTGCTCTTTGGCAATAAAAATGAATGAACATGGACGTATGTGTGATGATTCCTTTATGTGTTTCCCTTCACAAGGGTGAAATCCTGATGATGGATGAAACCAAATGAATATGAGAGAACGCTATCAGTTTAACATCTTTGTTTTTTTTTTTTTTTTTACTTCTTATTCTACAGAGCTCTCTAAAAAGTACCATCCACCATTTTACTGATTAATTTGGTCAGGATCGAAAGGTCTGTGATACTGCTGACAGTTTCATCCAATGCATTTCTCTGTCAGGTATAAGTGGAGCCTTGTTCCTGCCTCAAGAATCTATGTGTATCCGGCTAAGCATAATTTAAACAGCCAGTAGAACAACAGTGTTACATTATGAAAAGGAAACATCGCACGGTCATACATGATGACACAATAAGTAACTCACCATGACAACCTGTCCCTTTAGCCTACCATGACTCTCCCCTCCCCCTCAGCTGTTGAGGTGAGTAGGGGCTGAAATGGGGCTGTGTTGTTCTGGGAAAGGGGGATTCCCAGTCACATGGCACACAAAGGGTGCGCAGCTAAAACTGCTGATAATGGAGCAGGCGGGGCCAGGGGAGGAGTCGGTAAGCATCAGCAAGTATGTTTCCATTATTTTCTTCTTTAATGCTCCACTCCCTCTCTCTCTCACTCCCTCTCCCCTCTCCCGACTCACAGACACACGTAAACCGCATTTGTCAGTCTCACAAGCGACAGGAAACACCACAGCTCAGCCTCTCCTCTGTCTTTCTCTCTCAGACTTTGTTTTCTTCTCTGTGATTCTTTCTCCTTGATCTTCTTGTGTCCTTCACCCCTCCTTGTCCCCTTTAATTTACTCCTTACATTGTGTTTGGCTCTCGTTGTCTCTCTTTCTTGCTCTCCCGCTCGGCCCCTGTCAGCCCTTTTTCGAGACAGCATGGTGAACAGATAACCGACTCTGAACCCCTGACTGGTCAGCATGGGCGCTTGCCTCTGCAAAGGTCACAAAGGTCAGTGCTCTCTCTGTTCTGCCGTTTGTGTGTCTGTCCCTTCATCTATTTGTCTGTCCATCAGAGGCTTCCAGCCCTCCACTTCTGGCTGACGGCTATAGCGTTGACAGTGAAGAGAAGTTTAGTATGGTGTTATGAGGGGGTCACCTCTTCTGGCATGTGAAAGAACGAAGCAAACCATAGTGTTCTTCCTCTGACACGATCTCTCAAATAAAGCCTAACAGCTAGTCTGCCTGTAACTGATGAAAACTCATGGCTCAAGTTGAGTGTTGTGCTTAGGTTGAATTTGATAGTGTTCCTTTAAGTGCAGATATATGGACTAGTTGACCTGACAAATGACATACAGAAGAAACTGACTTTTCTGTGAACCCATCTTGAAGTCGAATTTGCAGTACTCTATTTAGATGCTGAAAGGGGCGTTCTTATCACTTCTTCCTGCTTTAAGAAACCAGTCTCCAACCACATAGATTATCCCACCTTAAGTTACCTACAGTAATAAACGTATGAAGCAAAGGAGCGAATCATTATTGTTGCTAATACATGACTTTAAACATAATGTTACTGCTCTGAATGCTACTGATTATTCCTGTGCTATTATTTATTATATTATTATAGTATTATTGCTTCCATAGTTTTGCATAGAGGACCAAAGTCATTCATTTTCTAAATTACATACCATCATGGAAACTGATCATGAACATACCAGCTGGCTCCTGAGTATTAATGTTACATAGATGTGTCAAAATGTTTTTTTTATTTTTTATTTTCTTCATTATCTTTATATAACCAAATGTTTGGTGCCATAAATACAAATCCAGATATGTATGGTTATATTCTCTGTGCCCAGGATGATAAAAAAACAAACAAAAAAAAACATCATTGCTTCTGGTTTCATATAGATTTGACTGCCCCCTAACATGTAATCATTATACCCAAATTCAAATAGCCAGTATATAAATGCATTGAGTACCACAACTCAAAATTAAAGATTTCCATGAAAATAATGTGTAAAATCATCTGGAAACGCTTTTTGTGTGTATATGCTGTAAAAATATAAACTTTTCAGTTTTTAGAATTTAATTTTTGAGAATCTTAATATTATTTCAAAATGCTGATTATTACTAATTTTGAGTGCCATACAAAGGAGGTAATGTACACTTAGTGATCACTTAGGTACCGCTAGCTGCTACTGCATAGATCTGCTTTTGCCTTGGGATCCGCTTCCAGGCTGAGAAGCCGTGCACTCAGAGAAGCCACTCTGCACATCATTATTATACTGAGCTGTTATTTTGCACTTGGGGGCTTCCTGTTAGTGTTAATGAGTCTGGTCAGGCCCCTCAGACATCTCTCATTAATGAGGTGCCAGGAACTGGCTGTTTTTTATTCGTCACCCTTCTCTCCACATTGGACACTGTACAGTGCTGTAAGAATCCCGAGAGGGTGCATCTGAGATGCTGGAACCGACATCCATAGTGCCAACAATCATAGCACATTCAAAATCAGCCGGGTCAGACTTCTGCTGTTCTAATGCTTAGCCGCACATTAAGTGAGCCACCTGACCCTGTCTAGGTGTTGCATGTATCCAGTTTCAGACACATGATTCTTTCTTTGGCAGAGCAGACTGCTTGCATCAGCAGACAGGTGTATTGTACCTAATAAACTGGCCACACCATGTATATTTCGTGCTATTGCTAATCATCACACACATTCTTCCATTTTATCAATTAATGTCACTGTGAGGAAAAAAACAGTAAATAGGAAGCTTCTTTTGATATGTGTTATAAGGGGAAATGATTTCTCTGAAAAGGAAGACCACAATCAGCTGACTTTCATGAGTGTCATACTATTGTGGTCTAAATTCATTGTGGTCTACATTTATTGTGGTCTACATTTATTGTGGTCTACATTTCGAACTTTTCCAGGAATAAGAGAATGATATGCAGTTATTCACATATTAGACCTTTCTGTTTTGTTTCTTTTGAAATTCAACTATATATGCATTTAGCAAATTGTAACAATTATAGAGATTGAATCAAATTATAAATATGAAATTACTGAAATATTGAAAGGATTTTGCTAAAACTATACATGCGTGAGTGGATGTGATGTCTGAACCTGTTTCTTGACCTGTTCCTTTACCATTCCTGTTGTACAGTACATGCCAGTGTTTACTTCTATGCTGTTTACCTGTTTCTGAGCTCACACTTTTCTCTGGATGTCCATAGTGTCCTTGTCTCTATAACTGTCTCTGTGTCCACCTGCCTCTGGCTTTCTGTAAATGTACACCTGCTTCTCCACCTTCCAGTAAGTCCCTACCTGTTTTTTCTGGCTTGTGAATGTGTCCACCCCTCCATGGGAATTTGCATGTGTTACTAATGGGCTGTGTGTTTTCTGATAGTGCCTCTTTCATTTCTGTTACAGTTTATGTCTGGTGTCCACCTTCATTTTGGTTAGTATCATGCTATGAAACTACCCGTTTGTGTGTGCCTTGACATTTATATATGTACCCGTGCCCATCTACTTAAAACTTATACTTGCATCGAGGTTACTGCTATCTTGGACTGTTTATCTGTCTCTGCTTCCCTGTGAGCATGCAACTGTCTACAGTCTGTGACCTTGGACCTGCCTTCCTTTATGATTGTGAGTTTATATTTGTCTCTCTACCAATCCGTGAGTATGGAACTATATGTCTCTCTGTCCATGAAACAATGTGAGCCTGCCTCCCTGCCTGCCACTGAGATTGCAAGTTTGCACCTGTCTGTCTATCTGAAAGCATCCACCCGAATCACCAATTATATATGAGTGTTAACTTCTCTCCATCTGTCTGGGGATGTCCCAGTCTCTCCAACTTTCCATGTGTCTACCTGTGGAGAACATTACATAAGAGACCATTATAGGCTTGAATATACTGAAATAATACCAACACTTGTCTGGTAGTGTTTTGATTTTACTAAATGAATAATTTAGCTTGTTGGATAGAAATTGTAATTGGGATAGAGAGGGTAGCCTTTGTGTGACTGAGGCTGGCTGGAAGCTTAGCATTGGAATTCAATGGAAAGGGTAGGGTGACACTTCACAGCATATATCACATGGAAATCAGATGTGACGCAGGTTGAAAGTGAGCCAGGCAGACACTGCCTTCTCCTCTGGAAAGCCTGCTCACATCTGTCATGGTTTTGACTGCCATGGAAGCACAGATTCCTGTCTCCCTCCTGTTACAATCACTGCATACTTTGTCACATGGCTCGGCTTGTTCCCCCCATGCAGGGCTCCAGAGCGCCCCTGAGCTGCAGGTGACAGAACTACAGCCGTGTGCTGATGGGAAGCCTGTCTTCAAGGTTTGTTTCATGGAAGACTCTGAGGGAAGCATTGTATGGAGCAGAACAAAACCCAGACAGGCACCTCTCACTGAACAGCATTATATATCTGATATAGCATGTAACTGTAATTTAAAATTCTAGTCTGCTTTAATTTCTTATGTACTTCCTCAGCTATAAATTTGTCCTTTCATATTTGTAGCTGATGAATTAGGATATTGCCTGTTTTGTAGCATGTGGATTGATTCACTGCTTCTCTCCAATAAAAGGTCATTATCCTGCTGCAAACCATTTTATTTCATTTATTTTCGTCTCTTTTTTCAGTTTATTCAGATAATTTGCTAGATATTCACCAGCTGATTAGACTTTTTTTCAATTTACCAATTATTAGCTTGTTTAATTTTTTTGATTAGAATAGCTTGATTGCTCTGGAACTATTTTTTGCACTTACAGGTTCTGAGGCTGTATAAAATCAATAGAATATTTAGGTTAATAGCAATAATTTCAATAGCGATTATTTGAAACATAGGCTCCACCTGTGTCTGAAAGATCCCCCTGTGTCTGCCTAAATACCCCCTAGGGAGCTCAGGAGCCGGCCAATGGGATTCTGTCAGAGGAGAAGAGCCGGGGGGGCAACTACAACATCGGGGAACTAGCCACCTCCTCCCTGCTGGGTATGGGGGAGATGCTGAGATGTTCGCTCAGCTCTTCAAGTTGTTTTTCTGCATTTTCTACACTTTTCCATTTCACCATGAGGCTGAGGACACTGACCTTTTCATAGCTGTGCAGATCTTCTTTTCACAAGTTCCCTCCTGCTGCTTGGATGCATGTCTTCAGATCTGGTCCTCCTTCCAGCTTTTTTTGTCAGGCCCCCCCCCCCCCCCTCCACCGCACCCTCTGCCATAGTTTTCCCAGCATTCCTTTCCACTTCCCACAATCCTGTGCTCCTGTGTCATTGCTCTGTCACCTTCTTTTAGAAAAGTTAAAACCAATAACTGTTATGGCTTTATGAACCTGTTCCACCATAATGCTCACAGTTCAATTATAAAAGCTAAGTCTTATGAGAATCCTTAATGGAAAATTAAGATTAATTTATTGGCAGACAGAGGCACTGTCTGTATTTTAAATACACAATGAAATATTGCTCGCAAATTGAAATATATGTTGATTTTAAAAACTGATGAAGACTTACATCGACAAAGACAAAGTAGACATTATTGCAGAAGAAATAATAATGATAATGGGAAGTAATTTAATATGCTAAATGATTTGTGTTGCTTGTCTGCTGCATGGTTATTTTTAGAATCACAGGAGACAAAGCAGGCATTTAATATGTTCTGTTCCTGTTTTCCGGCTCAGTCCGGCCTGCACCTTCTCCCTCCAACCCTCGACCTCTGATTGCTCTTCCCCACACCCAGTCCTCCTGTCTTCTGCATTCTCTCCTCAGGTCTGGTGGCCACCATAAAGGAGCACATTACCAAGCCCACTGCCATGGCTCAGGGCCGTGTTGCCCACCTCATAGAGTGGAAGGCCTTGGGTGGTGGTGGCGGTTTCCAGCAGGGGGCAGGTTGGGACAGGGCCAGGGGTGGATGGGGAGGGGCTGGGGCAGGATTGCAGGATGACGAGCAGCTCTACTCTGACTTATCAGACGAGGTCAAGGAGGCACGCTTTGCTGCAGGTCAGTATGTCTGCCTGGGGACTAGCTCCCAGCAGTGTAGGCAGAGTTCTGGGTTAAATGCTCTGGAAACCCGCCTAAATGACCCACCTACACTTGTCGCAGGGGTCGCACAACAGTTTGCGCTGGCAGAGGCTGCCCTCTCTGCGTGGTCCTCTCAGGACGCCCCAAATGGATCAAACGGCTGCTCTGGACCCTTACAAGGTACTGACTCAGAGAGATATCAGACCCTTCACTAGGCCTTGCCATCTACCTACTGTACCCTCCAGAAACATAACTACATCTGCTCTGTCACATCGCATAGTCATACGCTCTCCTGACTAGATACAGGTCTTACAATCGTGGTTGTGGTAAATTGCACATTATTAAACATTCTATATAACCCAGCACCTGTGCTGTGAACTGTCCATAAAAAGCTGGTCAGGTGTACAAAGAGAAAAAAGGCATACTCGTGGGAAAGAGGCCAGTATATTTTAGCCAATAGGACAGACACTAAAGAAAACCAGGTCAGACTAGCATTATTTTGAGACAAACAGCTGGAGAAGACACCAAGACCCTGGACAGTTAAGCTCCACCCCACCCAGTTCTTCACAGCTTCCATTCATAAGTTATTAACCCTCAGTCTGGGGAAGTAATAATCGAAATATTGAAGCTGGGTGACTGTATGTCTGCTCATATATCTCTATAGCAAAAGCACAAACCTGTCATGATTATCCACTGCGGCGGTTAGGAATTGAAGCATAAATGTGTGTATTTCAGCTGCTAGAGCTACAGATCATCCAATAACCTGATGTGTGAAGGACACAGCTTA
Source organism: Petrocephalus schoutedeni (assembly GCA_026780765.1). Classification (NCBI taxonomy): domain Eukaryota; kingdom Metazoa; phylum Chordata; class Actinopteri; order Osteoglossiformes; family Mormyridae; genus Petrocephalus; species Petrocephalus schoutedeni. The sequence goes on from JAODKL010000038.1 coordinate 4,171,373, forward strand.
AGAAATTAGAGTATAACATTTTGATTATTCCTGATGTGTTACAGGCAGTTAAGTTCTGGTTGGCTGTGTCTCACTTCCTCATTTTCAGCCTTGCTCTAGTTTGTGGCATTCTGTGCACTCTGAGCCTGGTAATGCCATCACTCGGTGTCCTTTGTTTCCCAGATGCAGACAGTGTCGCCCTCTCTCAGTACCTGTTCGACAACAGTGGCCTCGGTGGCCCCCAGCACCAATACACTGAGGGTGGCCCCCTCTTTCCCCCGCAGCTGCCCGGCAGTCACTGGCAGCCTGAAGTGGAGCTCACGGCACGCACACGAAAGGCCTCCCGGCCCGACGGCTCCATCCGTTACGCAGACAGCAGCTCCCTGTCCGAGGACGAGGTTTTTTATAACTAGACTTTGACCTTAGAGTCTCGATATGTGAGAAACTGACTATGTACAGATATGACATACCATGTGCAATCCAACCCCCTGACTCCTGGCACTGCAATCCAGCCACATTCCTGGATTCTCTACTGCTGATTCTGATCTTTAAAATGATGTGAAGAATGAATTAGCCTTTTCATGAGGCTGTCTCTGTACCATTGCGCTGACAGAGAAATCAATACAAAATAGACTGTACAGATGATCCGAGGTATTGGTTTATTGTTTTGTTCACTACATGGTTGTCATTTAAGTCAATGAAGAATCTTAATCCAAAAAAAATTCTTTCCTCGAAGATATGAGCCTGAATGAACACGTTCAAATATAATTACTTTATTCCAGCTGATTTACTTCTCAGATTTGGAATGTAAAGGTTTCATTTGCCTGATAAAATTATCAGTATATTTAACACAAATTATGTCGTTAAAATAATTACTGAGAACAATACGCTCAATGGACAACCATCGAAGATATAAACTTATAATTACAATATTACATTAATATTGCGCCTTTCACATTTCTAAGGCTGCTTTCATTTTATTAGATAAATACAAAAGATGAATTATATATTTTTTTAGAGCATGCATTAACTGTGCAGCTGAAGCATTGAAACTAATGAGAACACGATAGGGTTTTTCATGCGTTTTATCCTGTTAAATCGATATGCCTGCATATTGACCTTCAGCTCCAGGCTTGTGGAAAGCTGCATCCTAATGCAAACAGCCACCGAAAGAATAGCTGATCTGCCTGATAATCTAGTCACTCTTTTTTTAACCAGGTATGCTGCTTGTTTCCTTTCCAGCGGAATGACATAACAATGAGTCAGTGTTTGTGCTCGGCTGCTGCACTTAATGGCTAGCGACTTTTTTACCATAAACACTTTAATGATAGCGAGGCAGAGCAGGCATGAAAGTGTGCCAGATATCGACCAATGCTTGCCTTCCGTCAGAAAAGAAATTAGATTGCCCATCTAATATGGGGCACATTTATATAACTCAAAGCATATTTTGACCTTTTCTTTTCTTTTGAAGAGTATTCAAAGCAATGACCTCTTCAGAATGGAAATAACATGACAACTATACTGTTTCCTGAACTTTAAACACTCAAAACAAGCCACACCCATAAAATAAATTCTTATCACCACAATGAATGAAAGAAAGATTATGCTGGCAATTTGATATTTGCACAAAACATGCCAAATGATTTTCAGATTAGCAGCATCACAAAAATGGAGGCATGGTCTGAATATGGTTATTTTCAACTGGATGTTGTTTCCTGGAGGACAGAAATGGAATTGTATTCTATTTGAACTAAATAACTCATTTTGCGTAAATGATTCCATTTAAGAAGATGGAATGTATACTTTTGCTCACGTAATTACTTGTTACCGTTCCAATCAATTTGTTGAATGTACATTATTGTGAGTCATAGATATATAGACATTTGTAGGTATTTAGGTATAAAATAATTATTGCTGCCCTTTTTAGAATGTTACATGGACAGTTTTATATCTGCAACCACCTACCAATGCAAACCTGGCTAACTTCATACTTCCTACCAAACACATACACACAAGCTGAAAAACTGTTAAACTGAGAAGCTGTCTGTTAAAATAAGGTGTCAAAACATGCCTCACTTCATGCATAAAATATTCCACCAATCAATAAATGGCCCCATTTGTTTATTGGATGTATTTATTATTACATATTACTTGCAGCAAAGGACATCATCTAGTAATTTATTGACATGTCCTTATTTTAGCAAGTGCCTGTTTTCTCAGAGCAACCAGAGAGGTGAACTCACTCTGGTTATTTGAATGCTTCTTTCCCTGAGAGCTTAAAGTGGCTATTGGCCTTTGGTGGTGGTGTTTGTCAGTCTGTCATTGCTGCTATAACAGGGCAGGACTTCCTGGAAATTCCACTCAAGCCTGGAATTTTACTAACGCCTTCACAATACCAGTCCATCAGCCTGCATCGACCACTCACTTTCAAAGCAGGATCAGGATAAACAAAGGAGAAAGACATAAAAAAATACAGAATAATAATCACATATTAATGTTTTATAATTGTAATTGTAATAAGAGATTTGTCTCATTGTGTGGGAGATAAGAACACAGCTGATATTTAAGACTTTTGCATAAAATAGTAGAATATAGGAGGGAAAAGGAGAAACAGGGAGAGACAGACAAGGGGGGGGAGAGAGAGTGGCGAGGAGAATCTGGAAGGGTACATAGAGACGCTAGGGAGAGCAATGCAACCTGGCCACCGCCTTTGCTGCAATCAGCTATTCTCCCCTTAAGGAAGGTGAGGAATGAAAGAGCTAAATAAAACTGTGGATCTATGGATAAACCGTGGAAAGCTTTAACCACTAGAGCATGAGAGCTTGTCCTACACAGCCCTGAGGTATTACAGTGAGTGTGAGAGGCTGCAGAGGGAGAGCATGCTTATGCTGTGGTCAGTTATTAGTACTGTCCCAGTCTTTAGCTCAGGTGGATCTCTTCAGTGTCGGTCTCCGATGGAAATTCACACGGCTCTTTCTCACTCCCATCCACTGGATTTATTGGTCTGACACACTAGCCATTGTTTTGCTTGATTGTTCCTTTAGCCAAATGTTCAATCATTTTCTGTAGCTGAAAAATAAAAAACGATCAGAACGACATGTGTGAAAATGCTACACACCATGGGGAGAGTATGCATACAACACACTCCATAAGGAGGACATGCGAATGCTACACACCATGGGGAGAGTATGTATACAACACACTCCATAAGGAGGACATGCGAATGCTACACACCATGGGGAGAGTATGCATACAACACAC
>JAODKL010000038.1:4280037-4290292 GCA_026780765.1 Petrocephalus schoutedeni
TAGCCAATAATATCAGTCACACTACTAAGGGGAAAATGCAAAAAGTCATAGTCTACCTGTCAACTCAAACTCCAGCCTTCCAGGTAAGGCTGACCTTTCAAGGGCCTTGATGGTCTTACGTGGTAGTCTACCCTGAGACAGGTAAATAATCATTGGGTCAATATTTATTTAAGCACAGAACTTCAAAACGATCTATACATCACACCCAGATCCTGCTGGAGAGCCTCTGTCTCTATTTTCAGACCCATTTTAAGGGTAGATGAACTGTGTACACAGAGAAGCCTTTCTGCACCACCACTGGTGTACTCGGCTGTATTTTTGCACCTCTGGCCTTCCTGTTACTTTTAACAAGTCTGCCCTTTTTCCAGTCAGCAACTGCTGCTGACTGGATATTTGCTTCAATTATTTTAGCATTCTCTCTAAACTCTAAAGACTAGAATATGAAAATCCCAGGACGGTGGGATGCTGGAATCATATACTTCATAAAGAGCAGGACAAAACATCTACGAACATCATATTATTCAATATCCTGTAGCAATAATATCTTTATTTTGCCTACATAGTGGGACATTGCTTTAGCTGTCATCAGTTATTTATCCTGCAACCTTACTACTTTTTAAATAAAAATAATTCATGTAAAATATGCATATGCACACTCACAATTCTTACATTAATCTGCAAACAAAGGTATAATAGTGCATGACACTCCACCTCATATTTCACTTGGATGTGGTGACTGTCCAGAGAGAGCAGAAGAAGGTCTTCTGGAAAGAGAAGCAGCAGGCGTTCCTGGGGCTCCTAAAATGCGCACACTCACTATTATTCAAATAAATTGCTAAAATACATTTGTCGTAGACTAAGAGCAATTACACATTACACACTGGGGGCATGTGCAGAATTCTCGTTCATGCATGCATTTAACACCAGTGATGTGTGGGCTGATGGGTCCATGGTTACAGATCAAACAAAATACTTTAATGATATTCTGGTCATTTGTGGACAAGTCAGATAAAATCAGATTTTAGCATACGAAGCAGGTCGGGCATCATTTTGTCTTAGTTATTATTACTGTTCGAGTTGGGTCAGGTTGAATTATAGACATGGGTTTTTTCTAATTTTAGATCTATGGCATTTTAGGACATAAAAATAAAATAACTAATGGATTTCAAGAAAAAAGTCATAATATTTCAGTTATAGCTTAATGTAGAAATATTTCCAGATTTAAACTTGAATAATTTAATAATGACGTCAGAAAACAGACAACAAGAGACAGCAGAACACACAGTCACCAAGTCGCTTACAATAGTACATATTTGGCAATGTGGGGGCACCACTGTTCTAAACATACCCTGCACATGTACTGTATACATTCAGTCCTGCTGCTCACCTGCCTCTGTGCATTAAGAACACAGACCAGTGAGAGGTAGCCCATTGGACCCAAGTGCTGGATGGGTGTGCCCTCCCACTGCCAGATAGGGGCCTGCAACAGGTACCTCTTCAGTTCCTCCTTCTTCCAAGTTTTATCACATGGCACCTCATCCATGAGGCAGGGCAGTAGAAAGCAAAACATTTAGATGTAATGCCAGATATTTCTAAGCCTATGAAAATACACATACTATAGGTGAACTGTATCCAAATATATATAAATAGTTTAATGATGATGATTTTCTAGTTTTTAAAATTTCATTTCTCATTTCATTTCATTTCATTTCAATAGTATGATTGTTGCCACAGTTTATTTAGATTAAGTTCCTTTCGTAATACTTAAAATTTAAACAATGTGAAAACCATCGCATATTATTTTGGCATAAAGAAAAAAACTGCTGTTTATAATGATTATACCCATAGCTGTAACTCACTGGTAGTACTAGCCTAACCAGTGTAACAAAATAAACTTAATGTATGAAGGCATTCGTATATACAAGAAATGTGTATGGCGGAATCAAGGGCTGTCAATAGATTAAAATATTTAATCATGATTAATTGCACAACTGTCTATAGTTAATCACAAATTAATCGCAAATTTACCACAAAGAAATTTTTCAGGTGTTAATATTCTTATCAACATGAGTGCTGGCAAGGCATGATTTCTTTATGTAAATGTATGCATTTATTATTGGAAATCAGTAACCAACAATGGCAAAGATTGCCCAAAGGTCATCAGAATCCCTCACATATTATTAGAACATATTGGAACATATTATTAAAGTTATGCTCAAATCAAAACTTAAGGAAAACAACAAGAGATCGGCACGTTGACCGGTTAAATTTTCCATTTTCCATATTTGCGATTAACTATAGACAGCCGTGCGATTAATCCTGATTACATATTTTAATCTATTGACAGCCCTAATATAAAGGGGTGCTTAAACACGAAAACAGAAAAACAATGATGAGAAATACAACTAAATGGGGAAAATGGTGCTTCCTCCTTTTGGGTGATGCTAATTACACATCATGGTAGCATAAGAATAGCTTCAGTGGAACCGAACAAGTCATTTTTAGAAACACACTAATCACCCAGTCATCATCACACTGAATTTCCACTGAAGGATATCCTAAGGGAAGTTATATACATAGTCAGAACATCAACTGCATTTTTTGACTTTGTAAAATGAATAATTCCAGACAGAGAAATGCAGGCAAGACCCTAGATATCTGACTGGACTGTTCAGTAATTCTATTAGGACTAACCATATTAAACCCTATCAAACATTTTGTCAATCAAAATCATATTTACATGCTATGTTGCTATTTCTATTGAAAATAGCTGGAATAGTGAATGGCTTAGTATATTAGGCATATATAGAGCGAAATATATGTACCAAGACAATTCTGTTTAAAATCAGCAGCGGAGCGGCTTGGACCTTTCAGATGGACCTGATAAAGCAAACTGCAATTTCTGTACCAGATAGGACAGGGCGCTGTGAGAAGGGCTCAACTGCAGCTTGAGGGCTCTCTTCCTCCTCTCTTCAATGTTCTCCAACCACAACGCTCTGTCGGTGCTGCTAGTACAGATGAAAAATTTGGCCTCCACCATAGGTCCTAAAGGGTTAGTTGGGGGCAAACATTACTGGGCATCTGGTTCTTACGGGGTAAAAAGTGTGGTAAAGAGCTATCCTTATTCTGTATTTAGTCCAGTGTATGTTTACACTGTACTACATTCATTATTTTGGTGCTCAGAAAGTCATTTTACTGAAATTATGTTGATGAGTGAGGCAGGTATTTCTTGCAAAAATGAAAAGGATAATGATAAAATGAAAATACAATCTCCACTTTGCCATTTAGTTTTCAAAGTATATACATAATCCAGAATATTCAGACAATTACCGTTGATCTGAAAGGCATTTGCCATCTTATTGCCCTGAGGAACAGCTTGTGCCGATGTTCCAGAGAGAGGGAGAATGCCCTGCAGGAAACCAAAGGAAGATGGCCATTCACCTGATGAATTCGCACAGATGCACAGCCAGTAGCAAAGTTACCATGATAACTAAACCTACAGAAGGTTTTTGTGGCTGGTCACCGATTGCCAGTCACCGGAATCAGACTTGGCTGATTACCAATCATGGAAAAAAATCTTTTCTAGGAAACCAAGGTAGATTTTTTAAAGAAATATAAGTATCGTTGCACCCTTACACAGCACAGAGCACAAAGATAAAAACAGACTCTCATATTTCTCATACTCCTCTCACTGAAGACACAAATGCCTAATGAGATTTGTGGTGTAGAATGTTTTAGCTGATCCTTCGCGACCAATTTCTTTTGCACATATGGTAAGATACCTGGTAAAACAGCCAGACCAGAGAGGTCAAAGTGCTGCTGCCGAGGTTGAAAATTCACATTATCATATATTAAGTCATCAACACACTTATCGTACGTCATCCGCAAAATCAGAATTTGAGTTCAGTCAGATTAATGGCCACCGACTGAGTAATTAAGACTGAAATTCAGTCCATTTCAGTCAGTTTCTGATCGATTGGAGCATCTCTAATGAGAACCAATCAGAAAAGACCTACCTCATAAATGAAGCCCTGCTTTCTATCATCCATCGCCAAGATCAGCAAATGGAAAGAAAACAAAACTAGATATCGCTTAGACATCTCCTGGAAAGATACAAAGACAAACAACAAGTAATTTCACACAAAATCACAAGGGGAGCATAAACATTATTTAATAACTTGTATTTTCAATATAGAGTGTTCAGATAGTCCCTGTCGCTAAACATGCTGTACATATAAGAGTAGTATGCTCAGTACCTGTCAGTACTGCTATGTTTAAAACATATTTTCAGTATAATGAGTATATTGGTGTATCCACCTAAAGGTGCAGGCTACCTGGGTGTGGTGATTTTGGAGGAACACAATCGAAGACCAAACAATTTCTCCATAGGCGGGAGCTGGCTGGCCCTCCCAGGCATAGATAGGTTTTGAATACACCCATTGGTGCAGTTCCTGTCTGCTTCTTCCCCACAGGATGGCCTAGAGTGCATGGAGTGCACGTATACAATAAAAACATTAGTCCCCCAATAAGTGATAAATGTGCACGTGCCTATTTCGGCACCCATGTTAGTTGCTTCACTACTTCACTAGTAGTTATATCAATGGAAACACCAATGTCACTCAAACCTGCTTAAAACAATTGGACTTAACTCTTACACAGTGGAATGTCTTTTGACATGTAACATGGCAAGACATTTCATGATATTTCTAGGTATTGGTTTTCAACTGGCATAAAGACTGGTACCAGTGTTATGCCTGAAAAATGGGATATTACTCCATACAGATGAATGGAGACTATTCCAATGATTTATGCAAAATAGCTGTGGTCATTTCAAATAATCACAATCAGGTGATTATTATTATAATAATTGCAACAGACCTAATTACAACAAAATAACACCATGCTGTTCTAGTATATTATGCAAAATACTTTAACTTCTTGTCCTTGCCATCCTGATCTTGTTGTATCTGTTCTTCCAACCAGATCTCAATTTAGGTTTGAGTCTTTCATTTGGCCACACAAAAAAAGTACCAAAATTACCATATCAAAAATATGGGATCTGGTGCAGTGGAAAAGCACTCTAAGCGTAACAAGCTTCTCTTGGACAAACCAGTAATACCAGTGAGGTAAATACCTGTGAACTGGGACATTCTGTTGGCATTAAAGTGGCAAAATGATGTGTATTCTGCAATTAGAAAAAAACAAGAAAATAAATGTCAGATTAAAGTAGTTTGATGAAGCAGTGTTAACAGAATGGGAAACTATTACACTGAATCACAAAAAAATACTTTCTGTCTGCTACTTTGTCTAATCCATGTATTCTACATTGATTGCAATGCGCTGAATTGAAATCTGAAAATGCATTTTGTCTATTAGATCAGTATCTTAAGTTATGCATGCAGGACCAAAAATGACTTTTTTGTTGTAGAAATACCATACATAAGGAAAGTTTGAAAAATTCATTCGTTGCGACACAATAATAAAAACAGACGTTCACCTGAGACTTAAAGATAGACATAATGTACTGTTCAAAAGTGCTTTAGACACTTGCTTTTGCGCTTGTGAGTGTCCGTTGTTGCCCGCTGCAGAAACCAACGGTAGTCGCCCATCATGTTTGGGTTACAGCGGCCTGTGGCCCGTCGTGACTTAAATTGAGCTGAAATCAGCTCACTGACATGCCTAAACCCACACAGCACAAATAATGTAGTAGTACACTTAATACATTAATTAATAAAATGGTAGAAGTGTAAGTGAATTATTTGTGCCGCCTCAAGGTCAGTGTTACATTTTTTTAACATAATGAAATTTTGGCACATTCCTATTTTGACAACCACGATGGTGTTGGCAGTCCCAGATTTTGATGCTCAGTGTAATTGTTATTTATAAAACAGCATAAAGAAATAAGTCTAAATGAGTAGGGATCAAGTTTTGGCCTGCATCACGTTAACATATATGGTTTTAGCTGATGTTGAACTTTGATCCACACTCTGACCTGTTCTTTGTGCTCAGAAAGGGATGGAGAGCGAAGGGTCACCTCTTCTGGGTAACTTCTTTGCAACTGGGACTCACTCAGCCCCCATACCCTGAAAATGCACAACCATTCATGGGTTACAACCAGTTTCCAGTCAGACCAAGCTAAGACAGGGATGTATCACTGAGAATGGGCTCTGTTTTGATGATCTAATGCAAAAGCACAAGGTGCAGCTAACATTAATGGGTGTCTCGACATCCATTTTCCCAATTGACAGTGGAAAGAGATTGCCCTGACCCTCATAATTATTCCAAGGTACATTTCAGGCATAACATACAACAAACCAATCAGAATGGCACGTCACCTCACTACCCGCGGTGGATTCCCATTATGATTCTATGTTTACCTTGTAAACCAGGGGTGCGTTTCCACATAGTTAGCAACTATGCTTTTGCAAAACGCACCCCAGATCGGTTTGTTGGCCGAGGAAATGGACTTGCTTCTGTGCCAGCACATCATTTACTGGAGTACCCCTGTTCCGCAGTGGAAACCACTTATAGTGATCAACCATTTATATGGATCAAAAAGCATGTGACAGAATCATTCCTGTACAAATACTGTTTAAATAATTCGCTTATTTTAATCAAGTAGTCTACTTACAGTGTTCATTTTAGTTTTACACATGACAACATATGGAGACTATTAAAACACAGTAATTCTTTTTTTTTTTACTTTGATAGACCTGCTTTGCCTTTCCATAACCCGTCTGCTTCTGGCTAGCTACCTGAGGCTAGGGCTTCGTGAACAGAAAACATGATCGGGGCGGAAAAAGATTCTCTCAGTTATATAGATTTGTACTCCCTCACAATGCCTTTGCATTCCCTTGCAAAAGTTTTGCGTTCCCTCGCAATAGTTTACAAGGCAGAAGTTTTTTATTCGGAAAATCTGTTCCACCTTAACTATTTAAGGTGTGATCTGCCATAGTCACAGCAATATATCTGGTCAAAATCAACACGTAACACTCCTTGGTTTTGCCGACGTTGAGAGAGAGGTTGTTCTGGAGTGCCAGTGCTGAGGATTAGGGTGGAGGAGATATTTTTCCCAATCCGTACGCCCTGCAGTCTGTTGGTGAGGAAGTCGAGGATCCAGTTGCAAATTGCAGCACGGAGTCCTACAGTAGGCCCAGCTGGTTCTGGGTCAGTCTGGAGGGGATGATCGTGTTAAATGCAGAGCTGTAGTCTACAAATAACAGTCTGGCATAGCAGTTTTTCTGGTCCAGATGAGCCAGGGTGGTGTGAATTGTGTGAGAAATGGCATCCTCAGTGGATCTATTGTGGCGGTATACAAACTGCAGAGGATCCAGACTCTCAGGAATGAAGTCCTTAATGTGACCCATCACCAGCTTTTCAAAGCACTTCATCGTGATGGAGGTCAGTCCTACAGGCCGGTAGTCGTTAAGACAGTTCCCTTTGTTCTTCTTGGGGACCGGGACAATGGTGGTGTTCTTGAAGCAATTTGGGACAGTTGAGTTCTTAAAGGAAGGGTTAAATATGTTAGGAAAGACTGCAGTCAATTGCTCACTGCATGCTTTCAATGCCCGGCCCGAGATTCCGTCTGGGCCGGCAGCTTTGCGGGTGTTGATTTTATTTAAAGTCTTTTTCACGTCCGCAGCAGAGATGGTGGAGCTGACATCATCATGCCGCGGTGTGGAAACTCGCATTGGGAGATCTGAGTTTCCGAGCTCAAAACGGGCATAAAACATGTTCAATTCGTCAGGCAGTGATGCATCGCCAGTAGTGAACGCACACGGTTGTGGTTAATAGTCCATTATCATCTGGATCCCCCTCCACATCCAATGTGCATCCTGTGTGCAGTTAAACTGAGATTCCAGTTTACTGCAATACCCACGTTTTGCGTCTCTGATGGCTTTCCGGAGATCATAGCAGCATTTCTTGTAGTGTTGCGCATCCCCAGACTGAAACGCATGTGTACTCTCGCGGATCTTGTCTCGGATCTTGTAGGTGATTCACAGTTTCTGGTTGGAGAAGGAGCGGACTGTCTGTGATGGAACACAGTCCTCCACGCAAGTCTTGATGAAGTCTGTGACGACTAAGCAGTCTGTGACGACTGAGGCATACTCGTCCAGATCAGATGACGAGTCAATTGCTCACTGCAAGCTTTCAATGCCCGGCCCGAGATTCCGTCTGGGCCGGCAGCTTTGCGGGTGTTGATTTTATTTAAAGTCTTTTTCACGTCCGCAGCAGAGGAGCTGACATCATCATGTCGCGGTGTGGAAACTCGCATTGGGAGATCTGAGTTTGCGAGCTCAAAACGGGCATAAAACATGTTCAATTCGTCAGGCAGTGAGGCATCGCCAGTAGTGTTCACGTCCGTCTGTCAGAGTGATCAGCTCAGCCGCTGAACTGTCCCAGGGATCACTCCCTCTGGGAGGCGCGGCCGGTGTTCTGACGCACCACGCTACCTATCGAAGGTGTTCAGAGCGAGCGACCGCAGCCTTATGGGAGCTTTGCTTGATAAAATAGCACTGATCGATAGACATAATTGTCGGTAGCATGGTTTGACAAGGCAACACAACTTGACAGGGCGCAGTTAGCAGTGAGCTCAGCTCACTTGTACAGAAAAGTAGCTAAAGTTTGTCAAAAATGTCGCTAGATTTGCTGCTAGGCGCTTTTTGAAAAATAAGTTGCTAAAGGGGTCTGAAAAGTCGCTAAGTTGGCAACACTGTCCTTACTTATACTCAGTGACACAACAAGTTAAGCACCCAGAAATAATGGTCCGATTTGGATGTAATATGGTACACGTACATGGGTATGTATGATGGGTATGCAAATGATTCGATTTGCAAGGAGCTGGCACGCTTGGTCACCATATGCCTCATAGATGCAGCATTACCAGCACTTGACACACATTACCAGTGTGTCAAGCATTACAGAACCCCATGACATCTGTGCCTGCCATCCGGGCACATGTATTGGACACTCTACAACACCCCATGCCATCTTGCACCGTGCATCAGTCAGACTGTGGGTTCACTGTCCCATGCATAGGCTGCCACCAGCACAGAGACAGCTGCATTTGGAGTGTTGCTGTAACCGAGAGGCATGGACTGATGACTAGTGGTGTACCATGTTCAGCTATGAATCTCGATTCTGCATTACCACGGATGATCGTCGTCTGCACAAGGAAAGAGGACCAATCCTGCCAATATTGTGGCGAGACACACTGGCTTTATTCCTGGCATTTAAAGCGCAGTGTCATTTTGCTGCCTGAAAGTAATAGTGCACCCACAATGCGCTCAGCCACAACTCTTTTAAAAAAACCACTCCTACAAGCACAAAGCAGGGACAAAATCATTTATTTTGAAAACCTGTATGCTTGGCATGAAAATATGGAGAGTGATCATGACATAATCATAAATAAATAAATCATTAAATAAATTAAATTAATTTACTTTGCATTCCAAAGATTTATAGAAAAATAAATACAATTTTGCATTCCAAAGGTTTATTTTTGAATTGTTGTTTTTATTCCAAAGATTCTTAATAGTTTTTTTATTCAAAAGATTATAAAAAAATTTATTGCGTAGAATTTTTTTATTCATCTATATGTGAATGAGGTGGGCAGCCCTAACCCTTTTTCTAAAGCACTATTGGCCAGATTGACTTGGCTGATCTGTGCTCCATTACCTTGGCCTTGCCTGGATAAGAAGAAATGCTAGCTGGCATTCATGTTGGTAATGCTCTCCGAACAGCGTTTTGTCACGAAAACACATAAGGACTATCTAAAAATACTATCCTGGCATTTACAGTGCAGTGTAATTTTGTGGCCTGAAAGTAACAGTGCATCGACAATATGCCCATCCACACCTACTTTAAAAAATAAATACACTCCTACCAGCACAAAGCAGGTGCAATATCATTTATTGCATGCTTGGCATGAAAATATGGAGGACGATCTGGAAAAATAAATTAATTTTGCATTCCAAAGATTTATAGAAAAATGTATTTAATTTTACATTCCAAAGGTTTATAGTAAAATTGTATAATATATGTATAGTGTATATATAATTTATATAGTATAAAATTGTTTTTTTTTATTCCATAGATATTTTTTTTATTCATCTGTATGTAAATGAGCTGGACAGCCCTAACCCTTTTTATAAAGCACTACTGGCCAGATGTACTTGGCTGAGAATCAGAATCAGAATGGATCTGCGCCCTATTACCTTGGCCTTGCTTGGATAAGAAGAAATGCTAGCTGGCA
>JAODKL010000038.1:4321648-4335334 GCA_026780765.1 Petrocephalus schoutedeni
TTTTATTATTATGCATGTGTTTGGCTGTGCTCTGTATATTTATTTGTAGCCTATAGTAACAAAATGAAAAGATAATAATATTAATAATTAATCATTTAATTATTAAAATAATACATAAAATAAGTTTTTACAACACTTCGCTTCTAGCCCCACCCAGTAAGTAATACGTGAAGTATTATTATTGAACGAATCAATGATTCAAAGAACCGGATTTTTTCAGTGAACTGAACGAAAAGAACTGAATCAGTAAAAAGATTCGGTTTGCACATCACTATCTGCCACCTTTACTCGTGCTTAAAACCACCACCACCGGAATACACATTCGGAAGGGGCGGAAGTGCGCGTGCGCGCGTCATTCGTAACGCATGACAAAATAAGAGCGTAATGCGGAAAATTATTTTAATAATCGTTTTTTGTCGATTACATTGTTTTTGTGATCGTTTGGAGGCAAAATCGAAATAAAAATCCGATTAATTGCACAGCCTTAATGGCTGCCGCAATTATTGCTGCTCCCATCACAGATCTTTTTAATTTGCCTTTTTTATAGCTGCATTACCACATGTATGAATGTAGTACAGCCACTTTTTGCTGTACTACATTTGCTTGGAAAAATAAAGGTTAAATAAAATAAAATAAATTAAAGAGAGTTCTCACACTTGGGTTTGAACAATTGACCTAAAGGTTATGCCAAAAACTTGCATATATGCTTGCCCTTTGCAGATAACGTGGGCCATCCCTGATCCAGACCATAATTTCATGAACACCCATCTATTTTCCATAACCACTTACCCAGTGAATGCCTCAGTAAGGAGCCTGGGCATGATGCCAGCTGATCACAACACACACACTTACTGTGGGAAATTCAGAAACACTGAGTCACCTTAACTATGTGGAGAAGGAAAACCACAGACATACAGAGAAAATATCCTGACTCCACCCCAAACACTACACTATATGCCTCTGTTACGGTGTCAAACCAAACAATGACCCAGCTGAGTTAAGGAAGTGAGTGAAACAATTCCCCCGCAGCCCAAATGAGTTCCAATGTATTTTACAAATGAAAAGTGGTGAAAATATAGGACAGTCTATTGTTTCATATGCTCCCTCGCTTTTTATAAGGCTGATAGAATATTTTAAACAGTCAGGGGTGATCATTCTGTGCAGAACGACATACAGTACTTGCATTAGATATTTATCATATTTTCAAAAAGAATTTGCCCTAAATCTTACAAGCGGTTATATTACCTCTCATTACAAACTGGGATGGGAGGGTGTTTTCCTACATCCAGAGACACCAGAATTGGCATATTTAACAAAGACAAGAGCTTGATAGCATGCATGTTTAACCTAGCTGCCAGATTCTGGCAAATGCTTCCCACAGAAATTTAAGGTGATCTGTAAACTATGTTTGCTGTCTAATCCCATACCACAAGTAATGTAAAAGACATTTCAACTGTTAAATTAAGGACACAAAAGGTAGGTGAGTGTAGAATAAAGTACTACTGTTGTTATTTTATTTTATTAAGTCTTGATATGATCCTTTAGGTAGCATATTAAAAAGAAGTAACTCAATATCCACTCTACATTGAGCCATCACATCATGTTACACAAATGATGACAGATGCCTTGTGTACACTTTGATGCACCAGCAGTTTGCTTAGCTGTAAAGCATGATAGTAAGTTTGTTATAGTGATTTTATTATAGATTTTAGCAAGTTTACAGCATCTGACACCCTAAATGAGCACAGATGATTTTACTGAACCACTCTTACAGGCCTATATCTAAACACTCATGCGTTATCTCATACAAAGCTTCATTGCTAGAGCAACAGCTTGGGTCCTGAAATGATCAAATCTGCTACAAATATTAAGAATGCTTTTTTGTCAATTTGGGCTAATCAATATGCTTTTAAATAATTGTCATATTCTGTTTAAGCAAGAATCGTGCATTGAACATGAACCTAAACCTGTAAATTCGGAATTATACATAATTCATGTAAATACAAGGTGTCATGCAAATGTATGGTGTCAGAATTGATTTGCCCAGGAAAGTGAAGAGGCCCACGTGACACATTGATTAGACAGGATATAACGTGTTTATGAAAGCCAGGTTTTTCCTGTTTTAGGATCAGATATGAATGGGATTATGAAAGCAAAACCAGAAAAGTAAAGGAGCTGTTTTGACAAGAAAAACTGGAATTACAGTCTGGTTTGAGCTGCCACAGAACAGAATTTAAAGACACATTAGTTTATAAGTGAGTTAATGAGCGAAAGACCTCAGTGACCCTCGCTGGCAAGAGTACCATCTCCCATTTTATCAATATCATGAATAAAATATGTTTTTTTTTTCACATTTTAGAAGAAAATATAAGAATTGTAATGCAGTGCGTTTAAAAAATGTACTAAAGTCCTTGCCTATAACCCTTCCACATTTTTCTAACTAGGCTGAGAACATTCTTAACCCACTGGTGGAAAAAATAGATGGCTTGGAGAGTATATAGGCTGGTTTAGAAGATATGTACCATCTGGTTTAGGACTTATTCACTTTGTAGAGGGATCAAGCTGGTGTCCCCTATAAGATATGCCACCTTCGTGAAGGGACCCTCTGTAGAAGGGTACTGAAAGGAAGCTACAGACACCATTTGTGTATCTCTAACGGGAAAGTTTCTAACCATTTATGCATTTCTCGTTTAATGCAACTTTTAAGCACTGCTTTTATATTTACTCTTGAGTATAGTATATACAGTACATTATATTGCCAGAAGTATTGTGACGCCGGCCTTTACACACACATCCCAATCTTAATACATAGGACATATGTATATGTACATATGGAGTTGGCCCACCCTTTGCAACTATACAGTAACAGCTTCAACTATTCTGGGGAGGCTTTCCACAAGGTTTAGGAGTGTGTTTATAGGACTTTTTGACCATTCTTCCAGGAGAGCATTTGTGAGGTCAGGCAGTGATGTTTGAGGAGAAGGCCTGTCTCGCAGGCCAGTGAAGTTCCTCCACAACAAATACAATACAATACAATTTTATTTATGTAGCGCATTATCACAACATTACATTGTCTTAATGCGCTTTGCATTATCTCTGCCACATAAAGACCCCCCAGTGAGTAAGCTAAAGGCGACAGTGGCAAGGAAAAACTCAATAGGAGGAAGAAACCTTGGGAGGAACCAGACCCAAAGGGGGAGCCCATCCTCCAGGGGCCGGCAGACAACTAGCCTATCCATATCTTTATAGACCTTGCTTTGTACACTGGTGCACAGTCATGTTGGAACAAGAAGGGGCCATCCCAAAACTGTTCCCACAAAGTTGGGAGCATGAAATTGTCCAAAATAGCTTTGTATGCTGAAGCATTAAGAGTTCCTTTCACTGGGGCCAAACCCAACCCCTGAAAAACAACCCCAAACTATGATCCCCTCTCCATCAAACATTATATTTGGCACAAAGCAGTCAGGCAAATACCATTCTCCTGGCAACTGCCAAACCCAGATTTGTCCATCAGATTGTCAGACAGAGAAGCATGATTCGTCACTCCAGAGGACATGTCTCCACTTCTTTAGAGTCCAGTGGCGGTGTGCTTTACACCACTGCATCCAACGCTTTGCATTGCTCTTGGTGATGTAAGGCTTGCATGTGGCTGCTCGGCCATGGAAACCCATTCCATGAAGCTCTCTATGCACTGTTCTTGAGCTAATCTAAAGGCCACATGAAGTCTTTAGTTATTGACTGCGACTCTGAGTTGCTGTTGTTCCCAATTGCTTCCACTTTGTTATATTACCACTAACAGTTGACTGTGGAATATCTAGTAGCAAGGAAATTTCACAAATGGTAGCATCCTATCATGATACCACGCTTGAATTCACTGAGCTCCTGAGAGCGGCCCATTCTTTCAAAAATGTTTGTACATGCATTGTAAATGCATGCTGAACATGCATGGGCCAGTTCTAGGCATGCAACTCCAGAATTCTGGAATTCCACTATGAATGCCATGTCTTAGGAAACAAGGATGTCCATCCATTGCATTGAAATAAGCATATAACCTGAACATTATCTGTCTAACAGCAGGGTAGTGGCTTATGTGCAATAAAATGTTTTAATATTATTTCACCCTTGTCATATCTAAACTGTAATTGTAATATAACTGTAATGCAGTTAAGATGATTGACTTGCCTGCTCTGTGTGGTAGTGGAGGTCATGAATAAAATAAAATGTGTGATGCATCATAGAGAGAGTAAGACTTTTGCACTGTTGTTACTGGTTTAGATAAACAGGGATTTCTTTGCTAGCTGCCTTGTCTGTAGGCCCAGCACCAGAAGATTTGGCCTACAGTGGCAGAGAGAGGTGGGGGCAGATACTCAGGGTTTGTCAAAAAAAGAGCTTTCTGTTCACAGGAAACCTGATCCACACCCTCCAGTCAGCAGGCATCTCAGTCTTCCTGTTGGGTCATGTGACGTCAACAGGCA
This sequence comes from Petrocephalus schoutedeni, assembly GCA_026780765.1. Taxonomy (NCBI): domain Eukaryota; kingdom Metazoa; phylum Chordata; class Actinopteri; order Osteoglossiformes; family Mormyridae; genus Petrocephalus; species Petrocephalus schoutedeni. The sequence continues at coordinate 4,326,124 of JAODKL010000038.1, forward strand.
AGTTAATGGATAAAGTGGGAGCAGGTGAAAGATGGCGGTTACTGGCATGCCATCACCAGAATTGAGAGTCCTTCCGTCTTAGCCTGAGGAAAATGGATGACATTAAGTATTTGGTCCTAGGAATTCAAGTGTGAAAACAAATGGGTGGTGCCATGGTTGCAAAACTGACAAAATCACAGGTTGTATACATGCGTTTATACTTTTTATAGAAAGGTATGTTAGCCTGTAAATATTCAGCTGTGTGTGCAAAATAGATAATTATAGGTTATTGTTTTGAACAAAGCTGCTTGCTAAAGTTACAAACTGAAGCTAAAGTTTTGATATTCATGAATGCAGTTTGGACAAATCAGTGCTATTGTAATTTGTAACCCTTGGGTGTAATACATATATATCACTAGGCAGCACTGGGGTATTCAATGACTCACTGCTTTAGCCAAAGTTTATGAAAAAGGCTATATTTTAATGAGTGGTACTGGCATTAAAGTATATGAATATTAAATTGAGAACAAACAAAAGGTAATGTTTAAACATGTTTTAATATCTTTAGACAACATGTGTACTGTGCTTATCACTACACTTAAAACATTTGAAATATATAGTTCATTACTAAATGAATAATCTATACAGTCAATCCATTACAAGAACTGGGACACATGAAAAGCATGAAACAGCAGTTAAATTTTTTTTTAGTTAACTTAATTATCGGGGGGAGTAGGGCTGGGTGATATAAATGATCTATCGACTTATTGTCAAGAGCAATTTCAATGATAAGAAAATGAGAATTTATTGAATAAACTCTAGATAAGGAAAATTGCACGATAACACATAACAGCATGCAATGTTACAGAAACAAATGCAATTACAACCAATCATATGGTAGTCTTTTCAAAACAACCTATGACTGACAAATACACAGCAAGGTTGTTAGTACTAAAAGGTTTATTTTGGACAATTTATTTATTAAAATTAGGGTTTATATGCTCTGAATATTTTTAAGGGTGATTTTAATGTAATTTTAAGTTTAACTTGAGCCTCGAAGTAAAGAAATAATCACTTGAATTATATAAATTATAGCTATCTATATCAACTGATGTGAAAAATATAAAAAAGTAATATATAAAAAACATATATTTGAAATATTGTGATGAAATATTTTGCAATATCTCCCAGCCCTACTTTACACAGCATTCAGAAACTTAAAACATATATAATGTATAATGTATATAATGTAAATATTTAGATACAAATCCATTTCAAAACTATGAAAAGTATAATGCAAGATGATTATTAATATTACTAAGCGGTGTTCAGCTTACCAACGCTACTGAACTGACTGTGTACAGTTTACAAATGCTACTAGTCTATAGCATGTGTGCTAATATTTCTGATCTATGGCCTACTCATGGCAAATAGCGTTTTATATTAACATAGTGCAACAGATGATGGGGAGAAGATTGGAAGAGGAGATGTCTCTCCCTGCAATGGACGGCATTACCAGACAGTATTAGACAAAGATAGACATATCTAACCATGTCTGGTAAGACGTCAATCGGCAGGTACAGTCACATCGAAGGAAGGAAGCCATGTCGGTTGCCCAGTGATTGTTTCACCTTACAGAGGACGAAAAGAATGGAAAACATGCTGTTTTATATATGCAATATAACACCCACAAAATATTACAGAGAAACGGCAACTGCTTGGTTGAAACACACTGACAAACTGTGAATTTCAGTAAGATGTGACGTAATAAACTGTGGCATGCTATGCTTTATTTGACTGGCACTCCTGACCCCACCTGCTACTGTCTGTTCAGTTAAGTAACCAAATTAGGCAATTCCATTACAAAATGGTGCAAATTCATTGTAACATTTATCACTAAGAAACTTTAGACGAGTAAACAAAGGTGTGGTTTGATGTTTATTGACAAGCTAAATATTTATTAGCACATAAAGCTTTTACGAACACTTGTAAATTTGAGTGAACCGGCATGCTTTCTCTCTACTTTCCAGTGCCACTAGGGTTCAGTTGCATGCACTTTTTATCCTAAAAATATTATTTACTATGGGTGTAAAAGAAAACAAGGCCTAGAAACAACGTGTGTTTCTTTAAGGTAACAGGTTTTGCAGCTTTGGAGTTCATTTTCAGCCAACGACTGTTAAATTCTTCTTTATCGATGTAATGACTTTTGTACTACGAGGTTCTGATGAATGAGAAAAGCCAGCAGATCCAGTCAGCCTCAGGAACCTGAGCCCACCATGTGTGATATATATCTGCACATCAAAAGATCGGTCCAAGTTGCTTCATTTATTCTTAGCGGCTCATTTGAAAACACCTGGTTTACCTGACCTAGTGATATACGCCTGGTCATTCAGTATGAATGAATTTCTAAATTAAATATAAATGGCAAAACAGTGAAATGGCTCACTTTTGCTCTGCAGTAAGCAAATAGGATAGTCATTGCAACATATTGTCCCACCTGGTTTAGTCAGACCAAGAAACACAACTGAGAGCAGGAGATATGAAGGATGCCATTGTTTCTTTTTTCATTTGTGGTCCACCATCTGCTGCTGGATATTCTGGCTATGCAAACGAGGAAAGTATTTCCTTAAACTAATAGTAATGGTGTTGAGGAAAAGTGCCATGTCAGGAGATGGACACGGTAATCTAGCACAACTTATTTGTAATGAGTGGAGTATAAACTCCAGCTAGCTAAATTATGGTATAAGCGTTCAGGAAACTGTTTGCAGAAAAAACATAGAAATCTGAAGTGCAGTTCATACGGCTGGGGGGCTCCTTGCAGTTTTTTGCTGACCGCAGTGCACCTATCGCATGCCAGTAAATGCAGGTCATTTCATGTTAAGACGCTGTGTGGGGAGCATCTTGTTGCCCAGAGGTCGCCCAGCGAACATCGTTACCAGACAGTGTTAGAGCACAGGTACAGTCCAGCACTGCCAGGTAAGATGAACGCTAGGGGCCACTCCATTGGCGCCCAGAGCTTGAGAAAATGTTACAGCGCTCACGTCAACACAGTGGCGTTAGCTCCCAAGTGGGTAATTTCCTAGTGATAAGTGGTTATAGTAAACCTGTTATATTTACTAAAGAATTATCAGCTGTATAGTATCACCATAGCCTCGATTTAACTGGAGTTGTCATGATACACTGAAATTAACTGCAGTACTTTCTGTGTTTTCCTAGAAGCCAGTGGAAGGTAACTATCATCATTACCAGGCAGTATTAGAGGAGACATAAAATCCAATGCTGCCAGGTAAGATGAAGATGACCATCCAAGCGAACATATCAGAATCATAGCAGGACATACAGACTGTGCTAAACCAAAATATTCTATTGAAATTGATGCACCAATTTTTTCATACAGTACCATGACTATGGTGCTTATTAAGAATATACAAAAATAAATCAAAAAAATAAAACAAAAATAAATAAATGTAGCATTTATTGAATATCACAGTTAACAAACTGATGCACAGTTATTATAATCAATTTAGAGTTTTTGGGTGGCATTTGATCTTTTTTTAAAGTATTATTTTGCTAACTGTCTGAAAGCAGAATTCCGAATGGTATATTACATAAAAGAACAATTGTTTAAAACAAACAAAATCATCCTTCTGTCTGTCTTATTACTGCTTATCGAGTTGTGGGCAACATTAACCACTGAGTCTGAATGGGTTTTCAATCAAACAAAAACATTCTCCAAAAGTTCAAATGCAGTGAACACTGCGATTTTCCAAAATATTATTAAAAACTGTAAATATCTAATTTCACCATATTTTGTGTTTTCATAGACTACTTTTAAAAACACAAAATCATATATATTCAGCAAAAAATAAAGAAATCATCATCTCTGTATTCATTCATATTGTTAGTTGTAATTGACATGCTTCAATAATACATTTACAAAAGAGACATTTGTATTGTAAATACTTATTCACCCAAAAACAACTCCACCCATGGATTTGAGTGACCAACCTGTATACATTCAAAGCTCTAAATTTTAAGCTACCAAGTTCTTCACTAGAAACATTCAAGGCTTCACGCTACCATTTACATCTAGTACTTTTTCTCCTTCAAGCCCAGCTCATTACAGTATTGATTGATTTTTTTCTGGTAATGCTATTGCTGGGGGGTTCACCAGTTTCTGTTAAGCTTTAGTACAGTATATGGGCCTATATGGGCCCCACTAATGAGAGCTCCAAGGTGTTCAGTCTAGCCTATTTTTTGTTATGAAATGGAGGGGCAGACGGGCCATTGTCACAATGAGCACTTGTACCATGCAACATGCCATTTTCCTTAATCCCCCCTTTGCCTCTTCCAAGGAAATACTGCACTTCCTGGTGCCATCATGGCTATCTGAGCTTTGTGGTGTCTAGAAACTATGATAGCCATCACAAAAAAAACACCAAATACAACATTTAAAAAGCCATTTAATTCACCAAGAAATATACTGTGGAGTAAAAACAAACTAGACAGTAGTCTAGTTTTTTTTTCTTTTTCTTTTTTCTTGCAGGGCCGAAAAAAACAATTTATGAGTTTCTGCTCATTTAACAAAATTTAAAATTTACAAAATTTAATGTTCAGACCTTTGGTGGGCCCCCAATGACTACAGGTTGCTTAAAATACCAATATTGTATATTAAAAAGAGAAAACATTTAAGGTCGCAATGACAACAATGACACTGATAGTAATTCATGCAAGTCATAGATGTTTGTTTGAAATCCCCAATTCTGAAATGTGTAAAGCAATGAACTATCAGTTAGAACAGTAAAATGGTATCTACGCGGCACAGACATTTTAAAATAAGGTTGCAAACGTGAACATGGTAATAGACACATGTGTAGTTCACTTAAAATCAGGACAAGGACCCAGACCTAAAAGAAAGAAAATGGTGCATGTTATCAGGAAGGGGGTTTCTAGTAATTATGGGCGAGTCAAGAGAGAAACTGACTTGGGGAATCTGGGAATGAAAGAGAGAAGGCCTGTAATCTTACCATCGTCAAAGAGACCCCAGAAAAAGAATCAACTGAGAAAGTGAGAATAAGGAGGGAAGAGAAAAGGAAAAATCTCAGATTTCTCCCCAAGTGCCCAGGAGCAGCCCAGCGTCTTCTGGGTCTGGAGGTCAGGCTTGTGAAAGCTCCCCTGGTCCAGAGCTACCATCCAACTAATCATCAGCAGCACATATCTCCACGGCAGGCCTTTGTAGAGAGAAGGGGGTGTGGAGTCAGGGGCAGAAGGGACACAGAAGGCAGCAGAATGAGAGGGAACACACAAGAAAAGGAAGATAAAGGACCGAAATCCGCACCCTTCCCTTTATTCAATGTGATTTTGGCTGCGAATATAAATAGGAAGCTAGTCTTCCTGCTCTCTCCAGTAGTATTTGTTCTTCGGCATCTTCAGCCTCTCCCATATAGTCTGGCCAGTCAATGCTGATTACGGCCGGCCTGCCTCAGGTGGACTGCAGCTTTAATCCCCATGGATTTTTTTTTCTTGATTGTCCCAAACTCCCTAGCTGCTGCCCAGATTATCCTGGGTTAGCCCAGGTCAGCCCAGTAATGCAGCAAGTGCTCAGAAATGAGAGCGCCGTGCGCTGAATGGGAGTGAGCTTTAATCAACAGCTAGTGCCTGTGTACAACACTGCTGAAATCCAAAACCTTAGTCACAGAGGCATCTAATCTTATTCATCTAATTGCTACAGCTTAAAACAATCCTTGTTCTGCCAGTTTTTATTCATTTTGTTGTAGTGCAACCCTTACAGACTGTCATAACCATTAAAAAATCCTTTATTTGTTTTGTAAATATATTTCTATTTCACCACTTTTCCATCCAAATTTGAATATCAATATAATAAGTATAATTTGCATAGGAGGAACTTGTATATGGAAGCTGAGTTCTCAGTAGCAACATCACATATGACCTCTGTTAATATTAGCTCTTTTCGTTTTACCGTTTAAATGGGTATTCCATTTGCGCAACTTCACTGTTAAATGTAAATAAAATCAAAGTGAATAGAAATGTACAAAATTAATTTCCATGCTGTTACCATATTCATACATATAATGTTGAGACCATTCTGCCTGGGTGACTGACCTCTAATTCAAATCTTGAACTTATATAGTCAACATTTAACAAAAACGTTAAAAGATATTAAGTATGTTAAAATCTCTACACTTAACCGATGAATTTAAAATGAATGCTAAATTTTCATAAGATGAATGCATTTAATTGCACAACGAAATATGTGTAAAGCTGCTTCTAAAACTCTCTACATTGGTCACTAACTGCACAGGTTGGGTAATTAAAGCACGGAAAACTGTAAAATGATGCATAGAAATCTTTTTTGTAGTTTGGATCCTTAAAACCTCATATCATAAAGTGTCACAATTAGGTTGCTACAAAAAAGCTATGTTACTACTGATGGTAAAATATTAAATACAATATCATAATTTGGCATATTTCAAAAAACCGATAGCAGGTTCTGATAAAATAAACTCTGTGTTCATGTTTCCTCCACCGACCAATCGAAGTTCTCCACCTCACTGTTTACTTCAAACAGCCTTTATCGGGTGTTTCCTACCTGCGTTTTGGCCTTGGGTTAAACAAGATCAGATATCGAGGCCATAAACCAAATATTAAGTCCACAGTTCCAGTTAAATCTGATGTTTTTTGGCTAAAATTCAGAAGCCTAAACATTAGTACAGTTACTAATTTAAATTAAATATAAAAACATAGAAATAGAAGAGCAGACATTTTATTTCAAGCCATAGTAAAATCTCCTTTGTTATCAGTGTAACAAAGGACAAACAAAATACTATCTGTATAATGTGAGTACTTTCAAATCAAGAGGTAGCAAGAAAAATTCTATCCGACGTATTTTCACAAAAGTCTTTAAGGAAAAAAATGTAAAGAAAACTGTAATGTGATTATCGAAGCATTCAAGTTAATAAACGAGCCTATTAAAAGGCATTTTCAACATTGTTACAAAATACAACATTTCAATTATAATTAAGTATTACTGAGATTCTGGAGATTCTCACTTACGTTTATGAACGCCAAGTATCACAAAGCAGATATTTATATTATTATCTCTTTGTGTTTAGAATGTAATTTACATTCTTCCCTATATTCAAGGCACAATAGTATTAAGTTACCAGGAACTAATATTGGATGAAATACGCTGAGCAGTGGCTGTACTTTAATCAGTGGCTCTGTAGGCATAGGTTCCACTCTCCACAGCTTTTCACAAAAAATGACTGTTTGTCTCTGCCTGCCCTAACTGGTCGAGCCAGTCCAGGAATGAACGTTTGCGTCTATTGTGAGCCTGCTGTCCTTTCTGTTTCAATAGACTGGAATCTGATAGGAGTTATGATACACTCAACACAGAAACTCCAGGCCCCTGAAACCATGAAAAGGATCAGGGCCTCCAAATCATGCAACAGGCAACAACAGCTTTGAGCTTTCCCCACTGGCAGGAACATGGACATCAGAAGGAAGGTTTTACAAAATGACAAAAACAAATTTATAAAAAAATCGATCGGATGTTAGGAATTTACCCCTTTTGTTTTGTCCTGGAGAAGCGAGGCCTCGTATGAATCAGCCCTTTGTCTCTGCCCTGCGAGGGATGCTTTTAATCTTCATTCCTTATGGCGACGATTGTGTGACCTCCTGTTGGATCACATCGACTTCGACTGAAGCGCTTTACGAAAAGGAAGGAGGCCTCAGCATTAGGGATGACTCCCTCCAGCTAGTCAGTTCGGAACAGCAGTCGACACTACCTGGTTAAGCGCTTAATGCAGACGGGTGGAATTTGTAAAGGGCTTGGCTTCCCCCTGTGCCCTCCCACTCAGGTGTGATTTCCGTATTGTGGCCAATCCCAAGCCTCTGGTGCCAGCAGGTGTGTCCTCGGCTTCCCAGGAGGCTGGTTGGACACACAAACCATGCCCCGGCAGCTAAGGTGTTGTGTATCTGGTTATGACGTCAGCTTTACCTTTCGTGAGAGCAGCCTTCGCTCTTCTCGTGCCTCCAGAGTCCCATCCCCCACCTCCCAAAACACACTTCTTATTTCTTGAATAACAGGTTAGACCATACCTAAATAAATAAATATATGGCGCTAAGAAGTAAAGTATGTAGCGCTCGGGCCCAGCCTTGCTTGTAAGCACACTACAGGTGGCTGCTCCTTGCCCCGGGCTCCCGACGTCTGCATGCTAACACACCCAGGTGCACCCATCACCTGCTTTATGGTTGCTTTAGCTGAGCTCAGGTAAAGAGCACAGTACAAAAACACATACAAAAGCACCCACCCCCACCCCCACACACATACACACTGGGTTCAGGGTGGGGCAACATGCATCTCCTAGCCGCCTGGGCTGCCTTACGCAGCATGGGGGCCTAAAGGTCAGTCTCGGGAGCAAACTGGCAACATGCTTTACTCAGTGTGGGGTTTTGTGTCCTCAGGCATGTAGCCAGATATCGAGGCACTGCAAGCTATGCAGTGTAACAATAAAAATGACCATAGTGGAAAACACACTAATGTAACAACAGTGGATATCAGAATAACAACATGGGTGGCATTGGCATTCATTTACACGGTGGGTTATTACTTCTTTGTAGGTGCAGGTGTTATATTGTTCAGTCAGACCGGAGGTCAGTGTTCATCCTACAGGTGGCTTTAAAGAGCAATGCTGAATGAGCAGAGGAAAGCTCGGATTGAAGTGGTATTTTATTTTTTGCGGTACATGCTTTATTTCGTTGTCGGCTTTTTGCATTCGCACTGCATGCAGGCATTGTTGTACATCACAACAAAATTTGTGTATGTAATACAACACCTTCGAAATACCGTTAAATTCCACCCAAAACAAAGGTCAGCAATTGCCTGGTAATCGGTCTCATATCTGAGATACAAGCCCCTTTTCTATTATTCTAGAAATCTGTAGCAAAGCGTTATATCTAAGCTTCGCAAAAAAGCTATGCTTTTTGAAATGATGTATTCGTTTTATAAAACTTAAAAAAATTAATAAATAAATAAATTATGTGGTTTTACTATGTAGACCGAACCCATATACCTGTGCAATTCTAAAACATAAGAACATAAGAACATAAGAAGTATGCAAACGAGAGGAGGCCATTTGGCCCATCAAGCTCATTTGGGGAGAACTTAACTAATAGCTCAGAGTTGTTAAAATCTTATCTAGCTCTGATT
>JAODKL010000038.1:4350633-4362523 GCA_026780765.1 Petrocephalus schoutedeni
TCAGGCGGCGTGGAGGACTGACTCACTGATGGACTATGGCTTTGCCCTTGATCACAGCTTACACCGTGCTTTTAGCCTGCAGGCCCACCCTCTCTTTTTCGGTAACGTTAGCATGCCCAGGGGGGTTGGCCAGTCAGTTCACCTTGGACCCCCGGGGGTTTTTTGTTCTACTTACTTGGGAGTTTTTGGTTCCTCTCCTCTGTTGTCATCTGGCTTTCTTTCTTTCTTTCTTTCATTTCTTTGTCTTTCCTTTTCCCGTTTTTTGTATAATTCTCCCAATGTTATCACAACACACCCATGTAAAGCTCCTTGGGGCGACTCTGTTGTGAAAGGCGCTATATAAAAATAAATTGAATTGAATTGAACACACACCATGGACAATTTACAGAAAGCCAAAGCCAAAGTTCCTGGAGGCAAACCCATGCAACCCTCTGTCACGCCACCAGACAGCTTTCCACTTAAAACAAAAATGTTAATTTCCTTTTATTTTTAATGTTGCAGTTCTGCAAACAATTTATGTTATTGAAGTAACATAATATGCTGTGCTATGATATCAGCTATCTTGTCACTATATATTTTTAATAGCTTTTAAAATTAAATTTCAAAATTACAAAATATTACACTGATGAAAAGTGAATTTGTAATAAAATTAAACCTGAAATTCTTCAGCTAAATGAACTGCATATATAGTTTTAAACATTAATAAGACTTTTATCAGTACTGCCGGGCTGATTTTTGTAAAATACACAGAAGTCCCTTTACCTTTTTTAAGTACCTTAGTCAGAAGGTATGACAAAGGTATAATGCGATGGCTATTTAAAAAAAACAAATCATAAAACCGTAAGACATTCAACAGCACCTTAACTGCAGTTCAGAGGTCAACCTTCCAGCCTTGAGGTAACAATTAAAATGCCTTAGACAGCAACACATTTATCTAACGATAACAACCAGCTTTCTACTTCCCCAGCTAATGTGTAATTGCACCCTCATTAAGGCTATAATTTATTTCCTTAATTAACTATAATTAATTGATTGACAAGTTGATCGTGCTAAATTGCATTACTCACCATGGTAAAAAGGATACGTTCAAAAAAACATAAGGGAAAGATATGTTCCAGATATGTTCTATTTCATACTTTTGTTTGTATATGAACTGCGTTTGCACATAAATCAAACAAATGGCTTTTCTTAGAATGATCGTTTGATGCTTAAAACCACTTTCTTAATAAATTTTTTGCTACCTCTTTTTTTTGTCATAAATTTTATCTTTCAGTAAAAATACAGGACTGGAATCATGTTCATTTATTTTAAACTACTTTTTTTAAGATAGTAGAAAACTTTTAAAGGTAATTTTCCCCTAAAGATTTGACATTTCATTGAGATTCCCTTTTCTCTTTTTTTTTTTTGCCTCTCAGACAATAACTGAAAGATGCGAGGAGAGAGTGTGGCAAATCAGGTTAGAGACATTTCAGGCTTTTAACCTTTTAAAATAGATTCACGGAGAGGTTCTAAGGATCAGATAAGGCGTTCAACATTAATGTGCAACAAAGGGCCCCGCTGAGCGGTCTTTAAAGGATTCTTATGAAAGGGTTTATGGTGATGGCCACCATGACTGGGTAAGGATTTAGGAATACAATCGTTCTGCTGCTATCCATAGCAGGGTGAGAGTCTACAGTTCCTGTTGAATCTGAAGGTATTTCAGCTAACAAATGATAGCCTTAATGTTGCGTTACAGTAAGGTTCTTTCTTGTGACTGTACCTCAAAAGGAAATTAAATATTTAGGAGTTTGCTGCACAAGGCTTACACTAATTACTAATGCACTATGTGCATCGCGCTGACATTGTTTTGCTAATGGCTGCTTTGGCTGCAGAAAAGAGTGTGTTACATTTTTCCACAGATAAGATTTTGGCTACATCGACTAAGTCAATAAACTGCTAAATGTACAGTTCATTATAATAATAATGAGTACACTACATTTAGCAGTTCAGTATGGGAAACATGAAAAAATATATAAATAATATATAAATAAAAAAAGGAAAAAATAAAAATGCGTTAAAATGAACTTTAAAACACACTCACATCCGTTGCACCCATTTGATCTTTACTGAAGCGGAAAGCTTCTAATAGTTGTCATATCAACAATGCACTTGTTCCACTGTTTTATAATCTACAAAAGATGTTTCATGTTTGCCTTTTTTAGTGGAAGTCATCATTCTAAATGACTGGCAGCCTGGTGCACTGATAGGAAAATTAGAAAAGGATAAAAGGATAAAAGGTGTTCCCTCAGTGACAGAAAAAGAAACTGGGGAGAAACTCTGGACAATTGAGTTAAATGGATATAATTATGAATTAGATGCCATGACAACTCTAAATATAAGTTAGTGTGGCCATATAAGAGGTTCAGGCATTTTTACTCGGGGTTATCTGCTGGCTATTATTACCTAGCACAAGATATGCAATAAAGGAGCATCTTCATAATAGAATTACAGTACATTCATTGACAATGCAAACAAGTATTATCTCCTAAATGCAAGTAGAGTTCAGAATTCCAGATCCATTGTTTAAATTTTGTTTATCACATAACTAGCATTTGCAGTGTTGTATCACATTTTGCTGTTGGTATTGTAAATAAAAAGCCCGATTTTGTAAACTTTAGGAATGTGGTCGTGTGCGGCAAAGCACCTTCCTCTTCCGTCTCCTAAAAGTCGAAAGCTTGAACAGAGGATTAATTATAGACGGAGATAAGTTGGGCAGGCAGGTCCAAAAAAAAACACTATGTGATTGTATTGGGTTTCCAAAGTAATCAGGGGTGGGGGGACGAGGTGGTCAATTTGGCTACGGCAAGCATTCCTTCCTGCTTTCAGTCTGTGTTCACGGTCCAGCAACGCCGCTGACAGAGCAGATCTGAGCCAGTGTGTGCGTGGCGCCTGGTCGACTGGGGCATCAAATGACGCCTCTTTACTTTATTGTGCCTAATGTACCTAGGAGTGGATTATCAATGGGTCAATTCAATGATGTAAGTGGCACGGGAAAAGCAGGCCGCCTTCGGCTCTGAAATCAAATTCTGAATCCGACGGGACAGGAGAATTTATGAGTGGGACCATTAGAGTGAAAACGAACGCAGAGTGACCACGTCAAGCTTCAGCCAGCCTGATAAATGGCCATTTACACTAGTGTCCTACTTCAAATTTGTCATTGTCCTTGTCCTCAACTCTGCAACTCCGTCACTGCCTTTTCACTATCTCAGTAATACATGTTCAGTTTTATAGCAAAGAAGTACAATCGAGTGTATATAAAAGTCACATGTTGAAAGGAATGTCCTTTGATAGACTAGCGTCTCAGCCAAGACGTACGCCAGCCTTGTGTTGTGTGATACCTGTATCACATGACCCCGTGTCCGGGTAAACGGGGGCACAAGGACCCAGAGAGATGCCCATGGGATCCCATTTGACATACCTGAGGGGGGAATCCTCTGGGTCATTCCCCACTGAGCTTGCTGGTGAGTTCTGGCACTGGAGACATGGATGCTATAGAAGCAACTGGGTGACTGTATCTGTGGGTTCTAGCGCAGGAAAAGTGGCCTCCTCTGGGCTGGGTCCCGGAGAAGCGACCTATTCTGGGCCAGAGACAGAAGATGTGGACGGGGCCTCCTTGGGGACTGTAGAGGGTGTTGTGGCCACAGCCTCCTCGGGGCCTGGAGAGGGTGTTGCAGCCACAGCCTCCTCGGGGCCTGGAGAGGGTGTTGTGGCCACAGCCTCCTCGGGGCCTGGAGAGGGTGTTGTGGCCACAGCCTCCTCGGGGCCTGGAGAGGGTGTTGTGGCCACAGCCTCCTCGGGGCCTGGAGAGGGTGTTGCGGCCACAGCCTCCTCGGGGCCTGGAGAGGGTGTTATGGCCATAGCCTCCTCAGGGCCTGTGCCTTTTCTTTTCCTTAAAACTGGACATTTTTCAGCTGGAACTGCACCCTCACAGTCCAGAACACCCCTGAAGCATGTAATGTAGAATTATGTTATTATTATATTAACATTCATAATAATTAGAAGTAAAAGTAGTAATATTATAATCCTTCTTCTATCTTTCTCAGGTTCTATCATTAATGCTTAATTGGAGATTACTGCACTTCATCCTAAAGCATCTAGGGGTCAATTCTCCTATCAAGCACTTAAGTCAAAAAAGCACTTAAAACGTTACTTTAGGGTTAAGCATATTCTCACCTAATCAGCCTGGATATGCCCACTGCACTTAACCTGAAAATGAAGGCACCGATGTGCAGAAACTATATTAATTCATCAAGCAAGAAAAGACCGTTATGCCCTCAATGACTCTGGCAACAAGCAAAATGTGGAACATGGATTATTCCATTTTAAATCTAACTGTGACCATTTTATTTTTTAAGTGAATGCATGAAGGTAGCCTGCAATGCTTCAAATTGATCTTTCTTACAATTATGAGAATCCTTCCACAAAAAAAACTAAATGTCAGAGTGAAATACACTTTTTGAACTTTGTACACACAACATACTGGATAAATTCCAGAGCCGGCTTGAATGCCAGGAGTGATTCTCCTCCACTGGGCACTTCAGCAAGCAGGTCCTCCTGCTTAGAGGGAGAACTTGGGTGTTGGTGACAGGACTGGCACTCCAGGCAGAAGAAAAAACTTCACACTGTTCCAGTGCATTCAAAGTAGTGTGGTGTTGAGGTATCGCCCACTGCATGGCTGCACTTGGGTTCTCATCCCTGAGGTGGTTCATTATGCAGTGGGTGCAGCACGGCACTGTATCAGTGCACGCTCGGAACCTCCTCATGCACTAAGTGGATTACCGTCTGTTGCTCTCTGTGCTTGAGTGAAATTTTTTTGTTTGTGTTTTGACATGCGAGCGGTTTTGACGGTTTGGGGGCGGGCCCACAATTTGTTGCCGATTGCTATTGGCAGACGGCTCCTGGTTTTGTGATTGACTACACAATACGAAAAGCTAGGTCAGCGTGTTCTGGATGATAGTTTTTTTGTTGATCTTAACGAGCAGGATAATGAACAATGTAGACAAAGAATGATTTGTGAGTGTTTCACAGCCCCGCCCTGCTTGTCCACTCCCTGTGTTTCCCTTGGGGCGTGGCTCCAAATAAGTCACGCCTGATGCTCGTTTGCCTTGCCTCTTGTTCCTGCCTTCCTGGAAACCATTCACAGCTGCCTCTTGTTTGCTCCTTTGTTAGTCTAGTATTTAAGTGCTTCCCCAGTCCTGTGCTGCCCATATCTGTCATTGTTACCCATCTCTGCCTGTATATAGTGTTTTGTTAAAATAACGTCCCCTGCGTCACCTGCACCACAGCCTGCCTTTTGGTCGTGCCTTCCCTCTCAGACGTGACACATCTATTAATCCAATGTATTTCAATGGTGAAATGTTATATGCATGTCATGACATATGCAAATATAAAAATTATTAAAAATAAAAACACACAAAATAAGTCCAAAATAAATTAACCTATCTGAAAATATATGAATTCACTCAAAATGAGATACTTCCTAGTAAAAAAAGAATGAAGGGGAGCAGCCATAGGAAAAGGAAGTAGCGTTAAAACCACTTTTTCTATTTTAACAAAATAATTGCTGCAATGTTGTGCAGCATAGCACACACAACAATAACAGTATAGCTCCATTCAGGGCAAATTCTCTGAGCTCCCAAGGACCAGATATAAGCATAATGTGTACTCCCAGACCACTTGGCCACAATGTCAGTAAAAAGTACTTGATGGTTGCATATCACCTGGACATTTAGGCCCAGTACCAAGAAACCTTTTCGACAGGTGCATATGGGATTCCAGAGGCTGTGAGTATGAATAGATTTGCCTGCAATGACATGAAAACCAATTTTAGTGTTGTGCAAGGCATACCCATCTGCTGTAAATTGTATGTAGCTGCGTGCAAACTGCAACACTGTATGCAGGATTCCACTGGTGGCATAGAAACAGGGAGCAATCAGAAGCTGCATAGTGGAACTGAGGGAAAAACATCCACTGTGTTTTCCATTCATCCTGCAACCACATTTAAAAGCCTACACCCTAGTAACTCAAGTATGCATACCCTTAGAGCAGTGTACATAGGTAACTAATCACATTCAAATTCAAATACAAAGGTTAGCCTACCACCCACCATAAAAAGAAGTAACTCTGATAAACCCCAAAGAAAAATTATTTTTGTAGGATTTCCAGGAATTTCTTCTCCTACTGGGATTGCCATGCAGATTTGTTAAATCCACTGTATTATTATCTCAGAACAAGATAGATGGAGGACAGATTGACATTGTGAAAGATTTCATTATACTTGGGTCTACAATCAATGTCCTTGGAAGCAGCAGTCAGGAAATCAGACGACATATTGGGGAAATCTGCTGTGAATGACCTCTCCAAAGTATTAAAAAGCAAGGATGTATCTTTGAGGACTAAAGTGCATCTGGTCCAAGCAGCGGTATTTTCAGTCGCCTTGTATGTGTGCGAAAGCAGGACGATGAATGAGGAAGATCGACCAAGAATTGACACTTTCGAGTTACGGCGTTGGCAAAGAATGTTGAATATACCACGGACTGCCGAAAGAACAGACAGATCTGTGGTGGAGAGAATTCAATCAGAATGCTCGAAATAGGCGTGGGTAGCGAAACTGCGGCGTACATTCTCAGGACACGTTGTCAGGAGGAAGCAATCTCTGGAGAAGGACATCATGGTTGGTCAAGCAGAAGGAAAGCAGATGAGAGGAAGGCCTTGCACAAGGTGCATTGACACAGTGGCTAGAATAATGGGTTCCAATATGGAGGAAATGGTGTGGATGGCTCAGGATTGGACAACATTTGTGCTGTTGTACCAGGGTTGCTATGAGTCGAAACCGACTCAACAGCACATTACTACTACCACTACTACTACTACCATCTCAGAACAACAGCTCTAATCAAGATCTAGGACATTAAATGGCAAGCGAGTAGCCAGTTTTCACAGGCGATGAATTGCAGGAGAAATGGGCAAGCATAAAGATTTGAGTGACTTTGATTTTGACAAGTGGCCAGACACTTGGGACAAATGGTCTCAGAAATGACAAAGCTTGCAGGGTGCTCCCAGGCAGCAGTGGTGAGTACATATGGACAGCGGTCGGAGGAGGGAAAAATCACGAACTGGCGACAGACTGCTGGGCGCCCACAGCTAATCGTTGTACAGGGACAACGGAGACCGTCCTGTCTAGGTACCGAGTGATACGGGCAACGGTGGTACAACTGACAGAAATTTCATTTTTCAAAATGATTTCTACAACACAACTTGCACCCGCCAGTGTATGGGGCCAGTGAATAGCAGTGCCCATGCTTACCCCTCTCCACTGGCAAAAGGAACTACAACGGGCATGCAATCATTAGCATGGGGAATTGGACCAGTGGAAGAAGGTCCCATTTCCTAATAAGTACATGTGTGCCATTTCCCTGAGGAACAGATGGCACCATGATATGGTGTAGAAAGAAAACAAGCTAGTGGAGGGAGATTGATGCTCTAGGCAATGTTTTGCTGGGAATCCTTGGCCTGTCCATTCATAGGGAGGGTACTTTGATGTGTAACACCTATCTGTCTGTCAAGGCAATGGCATGCCCCAATGGCAGTGGCCTCTGTTAACAGGATACTGCACCCTGCCACGCTGCACAAATCATTCACGGTGTACGGAACTTGACGAAGAACTCAGGGCGTCCTCGCCACTAAATTCCCTAGATATGAATCCTAGCATCTCTGGGAAGCACCGGAACAGCATGTCAAGATTGCTTCCTGTTTGGTCGCATTCTGTCTGTCATTTCCCTGGTTGGCCAGCAGGTGTTGCTGGCCATCCCAATCAATGCTCCTTTGGTGGTGTTCCCCTTGTCCAGCTACTTTATCAGTCCCTTTTGTTCTCCTCGGCCCCCTGGGCTGCCGCATAGCTGAATGAGCTGAGCTTGCAGCTGAGAACCTTCATCCCTGCCACCATGGGTTCTTTGTTGGACATTCTGAGTTTTTCTTTTCCCCCTTCCCCCATCTATCTTGCATTCTTATTGCTCCTCAGCTGATCCTTGCTTTTCTATCCTTGTTTCTATTTATCCATTTTTGTACCTAGTTTTGTAGTAATATTCTGTAATCCCAGTTTCTATTACCTACTAGTGTTTGAGCCTCAGTGTTTAGTGATTATGACCCTCACCTGTAACTTGTAACTCTCAGTCCCTAGTGTTTGGTTAGTGTTCTTTCATTCTAGCATGGTTAATGAATGTGTTCCTTGCTTGCGTTTGCTTTTCTCATGTTAGTACTTGTTTACCCTCCTGCCTTTGCTTTGACTCCTTGTGATCCCCTTTCGTTTCCTGTTTGTTTAGTCCATTATCAATAAAGCCACTGGCATCTTGGTGCTGAATACCACAGAACACAGGGATGGGAAATGTAGTCTCGAAGCAGGTCTCATTACGAATGGATGCCTAGTTAAAGACTGCACTTACAAACCATCATGAAATGAAAGTCTCCTGACAACCTGAAAAACATTGAGAAGTTTTATACTTTACGCTGTATGTAATTTCTGTGGTGTACATTTGGGTTTGTTACGCATCTGACGCAGTTCAGACAAAATTCATTCTGCTTCTTTTTATTTAAAGTATTAAATGTCATTGCGTGTAATGTATTTGATATGATACTTAAACATGTCATTGTGTGCAGTGTAAAAATTTTCGCATCCCAATCCGGAACATTACATGGTCCAGACCTGTATGTAAGCATCTTGGAGGACATTCAAAAAGTCAAGAAACAGTAAGATGTCCTTTGACATGCTGTGAATATAAGTTTGTACACTGTCCCTATGTTCTAAGAACTCAAAGTTTCTAATTTATTTTGTTTCCTTGTTTTATTTCAATTAATTCTTTTGAGTTTACAAACTCTTGTCTTTAAATATTATGTTTACTCAAAAAATGGAGTGAAATAACTGGCCTTATTTTAAGATGCCTCTACTTTTTTTTACAGTACCTATTACACAGGTTGTAATCCCAACAAACACTGGTTCTCTACATCACCTGGCAAAAAAGTTATTTTATAGCAGGTTGATCAAGGAGGCAAGTTCTTGAATGGCCAGGTCAGCGACTGACCCATGAAGAGTGATAGCTCCCAACCCCAAGAGGACACCTGTAACAAAAAAAAATACTTCCCACAGGGATGTATCAGTGATCCTCACCTGGTTTGGCTATCTATTTATAATATCATATAGGTAATAGGAAGATAGTGGCATAGAAAACTGCCTTAAATATTTTCAACTTTATATTTCAGACTTTATATTCTTCAGAATGAGTTCAACGACCTCAATTTATACATGTTCCATCAAGTGGCTCTTTTACTGTTCAAGAAAAGACATGCCCCTCCCATACAAGGCCTTCCCTCCACCTGGGGGCCCTAACTTGACACTAGACTTCCAAGTCCTTTAAGAATACACTGCTCCTGTTACAGTAGACCCTCATGCCGTGACCAATCATCATCTAAATAGAAAAAAATGCCGCAATTAAACTTAGGAATTTTCTGTCTCAGGTGCCTGAAGGGGAAATCTGATGAAAAAATTGTTTCAGAACTGCATGAGCATCAAATATTCCCGACTGTATAGAATGCCAACGGCTCCAAAGGTAGCTCCATAAAAAGCTGTTATGTGGAATCGTATCTTCCGCTCATAGGGCAGGCGATTCAGGTACTGAAGATATGAGCACCTTTGGGTTTAAGCAACGCTGGAGGATGCAATTTATACTTCACTGTTTTCCACTTAACATGTCCTTAATTTTTTCTTATTGAAAGTAAACCTTTGTATGTCTTTTTGTTGTTTTCTTTCTGTCTATTGTCAACTAGTTTCAGTCACATGGAAGTGCTTCTAAATGATTCCATTTGGAAAGAATCTACATACTAAATAGACATTGTTTCTCTTAGTCCTACTTTTGGAAAGAATTTTTGAATATTTCCTTTGTAAGTGGAATTTTATATCTGTCTCGGGTGGATGTTGCTGCAAAAAGTAAATTTATCCAATATATACATTGAACACCATTTACTGGTCTGCTTTTGTTGGGGTGTGTTGTGTGGCTCAGCTGGTTAGGACTCAGAATGTCCCTGGGTCGAGTCCCAAGACCAGCAGGCCGATGCAGCGTGACCTTTTGAGGATCGCATAAACCAAATTTCCTGAAAATAGTAACGTTTGTGTTTAAAAATCCTGTGGCTGGCAGACTGATGCCACAGTTGGGTTCTTGAGCAAGGCCCTTAATTCCAGCTGCTCCAGGGGCACTGGATTCTGGCTGGCACTGTGCCGTGACCCCCAGACCCCCGCTCACCTGAATATGTCTTTGTGTATCTCAGGGAGCGTGAGACAGCAGAGGCAAAAACACAATTTCCTCACAGGGAGCATTCAAATAATAAATTATAAAACATCACTATTTTATTCTACCATTATTACGAATGACTGAAATGTAGGTATTTGGATGCAGCTGTGTACTAAATTATTTAACACATGCCAAGATGACCTCGGTTGGGGATGGAATCAGAGTTATAATGTCCTAATTTTTCTCTGATGGTGTCTACAAGGGCATGGTGTTAGCTAAGGGTTTTCTTGACATTATCAGAGACAAGGGTTCCTCCAACTAACTTCTTGGTTTGGCTTTGGCTTGCTTTGTAATAGAATTGTGAGAATTATGATTAACTATTTAGCCATTTATAAATAAAATAAATGAGAGTTCACCAAAAGAAAAGTAAAAGGGATGCAATAAAATGAAAATGTTTCCATTCACTTGAATCCTGATCAAAATACTGCCCTAGAAAAGAAAAAAATATGAACAATTTCAACCAGATCAGATGTTATCTCAAGTTTTATGCACCTCTGCACATGTGGCCTGCTAAAGTCATCATGCATGATACAGGAAATCACTTAATCTTAGCCACATGGTTTTAAAAATTGTTTCATACATTGTATCTTAGGCCTTAGAGGCTTGGACACACAATTCATGTATGTCAAAAGCTCTGCTTTTTAAGGCATATAAGGTTTATGTAAAGCAATATCTACAGTACAGTGATCCATTAAACTCTGAGGAGGACATTTTATTAATCTGTTATCCTAAACTTGAAGTATGCACATACATAATATAAGCGGTTCTATTAAGGAATATTAAAGCATAAAACATTAGAATACATTATGTATCATGGGACTGACTGGTAGAACAAAAACAGGAGAGTTATATATTATTTACTAACTGGTTTTAACTGGTGTTTAAATGGCATGTACTGCTAAATGTGATAGCTGCTAAAATCTGATTGGCTGATGGTGGCCGTAAGTTTAGATATTGGCTTACGCTAAGATGAAGATGATTGGTTGAAGCTTCCAGAGATATTTCTCTAGAAATACTCACACAGCAGTACTTTCCTACTACTCCTTGTATTGTATGTATGTGTGTATGTATGTATGTAGGTATGTATGGATGGATGCATTTATGTATCTATTAATTCCCCTTTATCTTTTATTGCACGTATGTATGTATGTATGTATGTATCTATCTATCTATCTATATACGTCCCTACCTACCTATCTATGTACTATTTATTTAAAGAATAAACTTGTGATAACCTAAAGCAAACTGTAAAAAAATACTTTTTGTTACAGGAAATATACTAATCCCAAAAACAGTAGAAATTATTGTTGCTTTTTCTGTTGTAACTCTGTTGTAAGAAATAGCATGAGTAGTCAATTTTGAAAATGACCTACTTTGTAAGCTTCTGACTTTACCTGGTGGAAACCTTGTCATTGGTCCATTAATTTTAGAAAAAAACTGTTAAAAAGACTAATCATTTTGATCTTTGTATCTACATATTTAACTTTTATGCAGTAATTGGGGGGGGGGGG
>JAODKL010000038.1:4369869-4385094 GCA_026780765.1 Petrocephalus schoutedeni
TCTTTTAAAGTGGTACAGGTAGCATTTTCACCTGTAGCTAATATACCTCTTTTAAAGTGGTACAGGTAGCATTTTCACCTGTAGCTAATATACCTCTTTTAAAGTGGTACAGGTTGCATTTTCAGCTATAGGTATTATATCTCTATTATAGTTGTACAGGTAACATTTTTAGCTATAGCTATTGTACCTTGTTTTGAGTGGTACATGTCTTGAGGGGCCTTGAGCATATCCTAGAGGCTACGGGCACAAGGCAGGGATGTATATACCATATACCAGGGAAATATACCATCTATATTTCCATTTTCTAAAACCGCTTATCCTGTTCAGGGCCGTGGGGGCCCACAATTACTCATTGTTAAAACATGCAGGTACTGTTTACCTAAGATTTAATTGTGGATTTATATCTTTACCCATAGAAAATATACAATTTTACCAAAAGTCAAATGGGAATGTCTAATTGCTAAACAGTAAGAAAAGTCATAACGTAAATCTGCAGGTGATTTAGGTTTACAAAAGCTCAGTCCGGGCATTTAAATTAAGACGGAAAATCATTGTCACAGGGAGCGCGACACGTTATCTATTCTAAGGCAAATGTGAAGTGGTTCCGTTTTTAATTTAAGTTACAGACTAAACGTTTGTGGTATGTATTGAAATTCAGAGTGGTGGGAGGCATGAAAAGTTCTCTGTGGCCCTGAAAAGAGCTCTGGTGTCCTCATGGCTTTGCGATGAAGTGCCATGGCAGGGAACCTCAGCCGCTCCAAGAAAAGTAATTCCACTGTAAATTTAAGTAGCGGCTCAACAGCATATCCCAGATAACCAGAATATGTGGACAGGTTTTATCTTTTTGGACAGTGTCAGGAAAGCTGCTATTGGGAGTTGCAACAGGTAAGAGATTGTATTTACTACAAGTATGTGTTGGGTGCATATCTGTGGAATGAACAGAATATATATGTTCACGTATCTAAAAACATCTTTTCAAATAATTATTTCTGCTCGGATTATTACTGATTTCACTATCATTTCTGATTTGTTGATAGGCTCCTTCAAATTCATGTGGTGCCAGCGTCTTAGCCCAGTTCGTGGCTGATTAGCGATACCCAAGATCTTTGGAAGAAGATGTGGAAACTATATCTCCCTGGCATCTGGCTACATTTCAGGCTCACATCTTTTATGCAGGAGTCAGAAACACGCACATTAGAAATCATTTCTGACATTAATATTCAGCGCCTCCGCGAAGTGTCTCTCCCGTGGTGTGCGACCCCCTTGAAACTCTGAGAACCCCTTTGCATAAGTCATTTCACATTCATGTTTCTGACAGCTTATCATCAGAAAGACAGGGGAGCTGCAGGCCCTCCTGTGAATTGAATTCCACCCAGGAATCTGCATTCAGTTCCTCAGTAGCTTTCACCTTGAAAGGGAAGGTAAGGAAAAATAGGGAAAAGATCCTTTACATCTGATTGCCCAAAACACCCAGGCATTTTCTTAGTGATGCAAATTAAAGCTAACAGACTAGAGACAAAGTTAGCTGTGTTTGCCCTAACATTCCGATTGATGGGAATACGCGACGCATTTCATGCGATTCCCTTCAGAAAAGGAGGATTCCTCAGAAACCTCTGTTTTAATATTTATATCGCTGTCTCTTCTGACAGCGTCCTTAGTTATATGCCTTTTAGAACCTGACAAAAAAAAGACATTTGCTGTTCTAAGGACAGACTAGTGCTAGCATGCATTTGTTCTCACTCCAGTATGACAAGTGGCTATGTAATAAAAATTTAAAACCTATATCATTTATTTGACATCTAATGAAGTATGTGGACATTCGTAAGTATATAAGTACCAGTTACATACATATTTTAGGAAAAGGATTTAACTGGACCCCATGACTTTGACAAGCATAAATGGACAAAAGATGGAAGGGATTATAGGTCCTGAGAATCACAGGCAGGCAGATATACTAATAATCTGTATTACAGTAAAACCTATAATCGCTTCTCCCAGCCAAATACCTAGTGTAATGACACGTATGCATGCAATTATTCATATACTTAAACTATACAAAATATAAATATTACGTTTCATTTATCCAGACAGTTTAATTTTAACTGGCCATGCATTATGTAAACACTGGACAGCCGTAACATGTTTTCTATTGCTCATTTTGAAAGTACGCTTTGTTCTATATTCATTCTCTTAAGGTCCCTTGAACAAAGAGTCATGATAAATCATCTCCAGGTAAATTTCCTATATGCAACTTAAATAGCCATTGTGCGATATTTTTTCTATTCTGGAAGAGTTTTAATGTGATTGATGCCAGCAAGTAATGCAATAAAGCAGGTTTGAGACAAATATGCTCATCATTTCGGCATCACCAGTAACCCTTGCGGCTCCGAGCTGGAGCAGGACCGTGCAGTGAAGCCTGCCATCGATGGCAGGTATAAACCGCTGTTCTTTGTTAAGAACAAATCAAAGAGAAGTCAAAATGGCTGACAACGTGACAAGTAATAATTGTACTATTACATTTATAAGATAAAACCATATGTAATATCTGTGTTGTATATAAAAATCTGGATTCCTGTTATATTGAGAAGAACAGGTATTTATAATGTGTTGCGAGTAATAAAGTCTATGCCATATAAAGCAAATGAATAACCATGATTTTGCCACACAGGGAGAAGGCGGTTATAATGAAGCCTATGGTAGCCTTTCATTCAAAAGATTGAATGCAGATTAAGAAAACTTTCAATGAGCTTATCTGCCCTCTGCTTATTGCTTATATTGCAGTGCCTTTATATTGTTTTCTTTTATTCCGAGATACTGAATTGAAATCAGATTCTAGGGTGGCTTTCACAGTGCACATGGCACCTAGCCGTCCGCAGCTATTCGCCAAATGTTTTATCAACTAAATTGCTTTCCAGCAACAGGAGTCACCTATCTTCAATGCAAACCTCAAACGTCTTCCTATTTAATTCATTTACAGCGAGACGGCCCGTTGGTATGTTAAAGAAAACCAGAAACAGCTGCAGCCTAAACATCACGTGGGTCTGCATCCAGATGTGGCTTGTATGACTTTTGGAAGCTTGACATGGAATTCACAGGAAATGGTAACTCCATAAAATGAAGATCTAGCAACTGGCCTTATTACATTCTCATATATTACATGTTCTGCTAAAAACGACACTGATGAGATGGGACACTGAGTACCTCCTCTGAAGTATTAGGTTCCTGAGAGTATAATGAGGCACTACATGTTATCAGCTGGCAAGAAATCATTCACATTTCACCTCAAAACATTAAATTATGATGAATTTAATAACTGATCATAAACATTTTAGAAGAATTTTAGTTTAAATGGCCTTTAGATAATCAGCTTCAGTCTGAAAAATGTTTCCCCCTTTGTTCTTTTTGTCTCATATTCATTTTAGAATAAACAGTTTCCCAGGAAAGCACGCCAAGAGGTTGCCCAACTCATTTCGGTGAACATGGGTCACAAATCGATCCATTCATGGTGACACCTCACTGAACTTTGGGCAGTTTTTAGATTGCTGACTTAAATCCAGGCTGTCATTGGCCAAGCCAAACTGAGTCATGGGGGCAGGGTGGGATCCTGTTGGCTCAGTACCTTCTCTCTACTGAGTTATGGCAAGCTCTTGGCTGGGCCAGATGCCCAATGGACCAGTCTTTTTCAGTGCAGTGTTGTCATCTTTGGACTAAAAAATTGTTTTTAGATATCCTTTGTGAAAGGACTTTTGAATGTGTGTGGTTTCATAAAATCAATACAGCTCGGCATTGATGATCCAGATGTAACAACAACGCTGACAAGAATGAGTCTGTCTTCCTTTTATATTTTGGCACCAACTGAGATTTTAAGGTGGTCCTGTGCTCTCCTGATACTGCATTTTACAACAAAAGTCTGTCCTTTTGTTCACATTACATATGTGCATCTTGAAAAAATACTGTGCTTTTCTTAAGACTTACAAAAACATTTTTTATAAAAAGACAAAACTGATAATTCCCTATCAAAAGCTAATCATCTTACATTTCTTAATAAAATAACTAAATGTATGTTAAAAGAGCCATCGACATAACAGTATGATAACTGTTTTTTAATACATGGAATCATGACTTCATTAATTACTATGGAGTTGAATCTAGCCTCCTGGGTTGAGGGGTTGATTCCGGCCTCTTTAAGACGTGGCTTTGGGTGAGTAGTGTCTATGTTCTTCTTGTGTTTGTGTGGGTTTTGTTCATCTCCTTCACTTTTTTGTGTTGTGTTGTGCATAATGACCAAGTAAAAGGTATCAAAAACTGTAATCTCTTCTCTATTCAGGCCCATCATTCGATACTTTGTAGAAGCCCCAATGGTAACAATTTCAGCTTCAGCTCTTCTTGGACACATCTGTCTCAGCTTTGCACCCCTGGATTTGGAGAGTTTGTCCTACTCTTCTTGGCAGATCCTTTTAATCTCCATCACACTGGAAGCAGGTCGTCTGTGAATTGCCATCTTCAAGTGTCTTCACAGATGCTCACTGAAGTCTGGGCTTTGGCTGGGCCACTTAAGCACATCCAGAGACTCGTCTCTAAGCCGCTCCAGTGTTGTTTTGGCTGTATGTTACGGGTCATTGTCATGTTGGAAGGTGACCTGTCACCCCAGTCTGAGCTTGTGTGCACTCGGTTTTCTTCAAGCATGCTCCTGTACTTGGCTGCATATCTCCTTCCTTTAAGTCTGATCAGTCTCCCTCTTTCTGCCGCTGACAAGCACCCCCATAGCATGACGCTGCCACCACCGTGCTTCACCATAGGGATGCTATTAGATCTGCAGTGCCTAGTGTTCACCAGACTTAGTACTTGCTGTTCTGCCTAAACAATCCAATGTTTGTCTCATCAGACCAGAGAATGTTTCCCCTCATGTTGTCAGTCTTCTAAGTGCTGTTTAGCAAACTCCAAGCAGGCTGTCATACGGCTTTTACTCAGTAGTGGCTCTGGTCTGCTGAGGTGGTTGTTCATCCTACAGGATCTCCTGTCTCTTCCGCCTGTTTTTTGTTTTTTTTTTGTCGGTGTATTTTGTCACTTTTACAACAGGACAACAACATCAGGGGAATGACACAGACAAGAATACATGGGCAAATGGAGAAAAAAGAAGAGCATAGTGGCAAAACGAAAAAAAAAAAAAAAAAAATCGAGTCTACAGAGTAGTCAACTTTTAGACTGACTGTTGAGTTCTTACTCGTCTGGGCCTGTCTTGCCCAGATGCCCAGTTTGGCTGGGCGGCCAACTCTGGAAACGGTCAGGTTGTGCCAAGCTTTCAAAGTTATTGAGGCTGCTGTGGTTCTGGGAAAACTCAAAGCCTTAGAGATATTTTAATATCCTTGACCTGATCTATGCCTCGCCACAATGTGATCGCGGCGATCTATAGAGAGTCCCTTGGAAATCATAGCTTGGTTTTTGTTCAGCCAATGCAGTGTAAATTGTGGGCTCTTGTGTACCCAATCTATTGAACCAGTATCAGAAAGTATTCACTAATAGAGCAAGTAGCTCTAGCTAAGGGCATCTGTCTAATGCTATAAATGTAAATATAAATAACTTTGGGTAAAAATGCCAATTCTGTCCAGTCAAAATGAAATCCACAACAAAATAAAGTGTGCAAAACAGTAAAAGGGTCTGAATACTTAACTGCATCTCTGCATTGGATTCAGAATGTCTTTATTGTTTGAAGAACTACACCAAGGAGTAGCATGTAGCTCAACACGCTAAGCCTCCGTGACTCGGTTCAAGCCTGGCCCCAGCACATCTGTGAGTCCTTGGACAAGGTCCTTAGCCCCCAGCTCCCTGGGTACCGCTTCAAGTAGCTGCCCTTTGCTGTCAAATTTGCTCTCACCTAAGAGCAAGATGGCCCAGGTGAAAACAAAATTTCCCCATGGGGATCAATAACGTTTCATCATTTCAGGACCATGATACCTGACCTCATACCCTCAAAGAACATTTGTTATTGCATGATTCTTTTTATGCTGACACTTAAAGGCAGTCCGGAAAACTTTTGAACAGAAAAATATCCACAAGAAAAATGTATTTATCAATATGCAATGTCAAGTTTTCAAAATAGATCATGGAATAATATTAAGTTGGGGAAAAGGTGACAAAAGTAAAATATAGGCACAGATATTTATGGAGCAGGTACAAAGGTGCATGAATTTACTGGGCTTTCATAAAACGCCATTACATGTAAAAATGTGTCTATCTTGAACAGAGACTAGATGACATATGAAGCTTTACTGGGTCTAGGAAAGCAACTAGTCAAAACATGTAAATGTGTGTGGCAAAGCTTCTTTCTGACAAGCCAACAAATCCATATTCAGGTTAGGGTGGAATTTTGGCACCTTTTCGAAGCTGATGATGGTGACGGAACCAGTGCAGTTAATATCAGAACATAGTGAAGAAATTAAAGCTGTAAAGTAGGAGCTTTACTACAGGTAGTAAGGGTTGCAGTGTGTAGGTCGCAGTGTTACAACGGCAGGTGACAGTGTCTTACCTCTATAGTATGATACAATATCCTAATAAGTTTAGGATAGTACTTACCACAGAAAGTTGAATATAACTGATTGATAGCATTGAAAGCGATGCTGATTAGGTTACTACTGTAAAGGAACTAGGTAATTCCCACTGGTTGTTCACTTAACCTGTTCATCATTACAGTGCGATAAAAAAAAGTAGAATTTCTCTCATAGAGAAGTATAGTGATTGGGCCCAGATAACTCATGTCATTTAGAACAAAAGTGAAAAATTGCTCCTAGGTAGTGCACAGTATTAAGTATTTTTATGACAATAACTGCACGGCACTTGGAGACCTGTTCTAAGAAATATTTTCTTTTATTAACAAAAATGCTGTCAAGAAAATAATCCAAAAGTTTATACAAAACGTCTTTTATAAAAGTCAGTTACTTACAAAATTCATGATTAAAAAAACCTAATTAGATATTTTTCATAAATGGGGCTCTAATAATTTTTTTTCACGTATTTACATTATTTCAATGTATGGAGCTAGACTGTAGATTATTTTAAAATGCAGACTTTTAATCTAAAAAAAGTAACATGAAAATAAAAAAAAAAGTAAATCACAAGTACTACCCCTGAAAATTTCAAATAATTTAATTTTTTTATGAAAATGTTATTTGCACATTTTTTATTAGCTGGAAAACTGTATGAATTGTTTTTGCTCTGTATTTTATATTTCATGATAAATGCTTCAAATTCATTTAAAATCAAGGAATTTTCAAATCAAGAAATGAAGAACTACATGATAAAAGTATTACAAACATTTTTCCACTTTCACATTACACAATTTTGTCTAAAAACGTGAAATCGAAAATAGCTCAAATATTGGTAACGCAACACATTAAAATAGATTCCTGATGTATTTGGAGAAATTTAACTTCGCCATCAGGTGGCACATTGCTGAAATGCCGACATTTGTGTCCCCCAGAAACAACGCTTCGGGGTCCAATTACCTTCCATGTGTTTATCTGCAGATTTTAACAAAATTAGTCTGTACTGTACTGTACTGAGAATGATGTGCAGAGTACATTATCAGTTTACGAAGAATATTCCAGTGTACAGCAACCTAATAACCATTTAAAGTCCTGCAGCATACTACTACTACTACTAATAATAATAATAATGCTGTTGATGATGATAATTTATTTTTATCTTGAGAGCGTGAACTGTCCCCTACCACTATTCTATGTGCTTTACAATTTGACAGTGAACCGAGGAAAGCCAAAGCTTTGTAATCAGAAGGGCTGACTAAAATCTTAATAGAGAGAATTACCTTGTCGCAGGAAAGATAAAAGAAATGTTTGACTTCTAAGAGAATTTGAGGGCAATTTCTGAGGCTGCTCAGTGAACTATGACCGAGAAAATAAGGGTCATTTTTCCTGAAGCAACCAGATGGTCTTGTTAATGATGAACGAAAACAGAACAGGTGTTAACAAAGAAACCATCATTAGAGCAATGCTTTCTACGCTAGAACCAAGACGAGATTTAGAAATTCAATAAGCAATGCTTCCCTATGGATAATTAGAACATTTGTAAGCAGAATAAATTTGGGGGGAAAAAAACAATGTTTATATATGCTTTAACCTTAAGCTTACTTTAAAATCCTATTTATAATATTGCTTACAAATTTTTTAATT
The DNA here is from genome assembly GCA_026780765.1 of Petrocephalus schoutedeni. NCBI lineage: Eukaryota > Metazoa > Chordata > Actinopteri > Osteoglossiformes > Mormyridae > Petrocephalus > Petrocephalus schoutedeni. Next base: position 4,378,056 of record JAODKL010000038.1, read on the forward strand.
GTTATACTCATAAATTGAGTGAAACAGGTTATGAGAGAGAGCTGGCTGATAACAGCATTTTTTTTTGGGTGGACTCACTGCATGTGTTATATGTTCACATTGAGGAAATAACTTTCCAGCCAGATGAATCCTAGAGACTGAAAAGTAAAGACTTGAAGTGGATTTGAACAGGAATTGAGCCAGAAAACTATTTTCTTTATTTCTCGACTCCTTCTTTATCGCTCTTTCTTCACTGAGAGGCACTGAACACATGTTTTGCATTTCCTGTGTCCTCTCTGCAGCTGCGTGCATATTAAACCTTGCCAGTTCTGGCCGGGAAAGGGTCTGCTGTCCCAGGCTGAATCTGGCCGGCTCAGGCCAACACGGCCAACGGTCATCTACACCCCTCAGTTTCCAGTGAATCTAACTTGGCCCCACTGGGAGGAAAATAAGTCTTACAAACTGAACATGTGCCCTTTCAAGCGCCTTCTATAGCAAGTATCTGGACAAATGATAGTTCTTAATTCTGAAATTAAAAAGAAATACCCCGTACAAGTAGTGCACACCCTCTATTTGAGTGCTGTTTCATCTCAGATACATCTTGGAAAGCTTGTAGTCAATGAAAGAATTAATAAAACATGAATGAATGAATGTTTTTCAATTTTGAATGAAATGATCTCTCTCATGGGTAATATATTTAAACATAAGAAGCAAAATATTATGTAGGACATTAATGGTTCTGGCATTTGGGTGTTCAGCTGTCAAATGTTTTGTAATTGCTATTCAAATTAATAGCACCCAGGAATCTAGTATGAACAAATTACATTTTATTAATTCATTTTCAGGAAGAGGTGATCACATGACACACCTAGTAAGTGCTTCCTGAGTTACACGCCTGTTGGGAAATGTACAGACACAAATGTCCTCTTCTCTAGCAGCAGACAGCATGTACTGGTGATACATTTGCCTGCACTGTACGGACTGTTTGATGTGCATTTGGTACACAAAGAAAATCTCAGCAATCGTTAATAGGATGTTTGGGGGGGGGGGGGGGGGGGGGGGGGGGGCGAGGGGAAGCAGTGTGGAGGAAACACGGGATAAAACAAAGAAAGTAATTAAAAAAAAAAAAGCTATTGTGATGGAGCATGAAGTGACATGACGGTATATATCGTGGTGAGAAGGGAACAGAGTTTGCCATCGCACTGCGCCCAGTCCCCTGAGCGACCTGTGGAACTGCCACTTGAGCTATGAAGTCCATTACATACAGCTCATTTGCTGCAGGGGTTTGTCGTTTAAAATACCCTGCCCACGTTTCTAGTCTCCACAAAGGCAACAAAGAAGGCTACATAGTTTCAAAGGTTGAACCATCCCAGTGTTCCAGCTGCGGGCAGAGGGCCGCACAAATCCAGACGAGAAAAGGACGTGGCGGGCCAAACAGCCTTTCTCTGACGTAGAGCAATGTGAAAGTGTCTCGACGACTGTAACGGCCGTATCGAAATCTTTAGCTTTCCCTCCTCGCTCTCACGTCAGAAATGTCCATCACTCTCCAGAGGTTATAGGCAGTAACGTTCTTTAGAAGTATATGTACCATAGCTAAAAAGTTCAGACTTTATAGTAGATGTTGGCTGGGCTCTGTGGGGGCATCTCTTGGACGATGTAGACTGGATGACCATAGTCGCCGCTCACCTTCTCGTAATGGGGGCAGTAGTTGTTTTCTGTAGTCCGTAATGGGATGATGATGTCACTGGGCTCCGAGCCCGCGTTCCCGGAGCACTTGGGACCAGCCAGGGAGCTGAGCGACAAGGCTGCAGAGCGCTGCTGAGTGTGCCTTCTCACCCGCTTCTTAATCTTGATGAGCAGAATGATCAGGACGATGGTGAATAGGAGGAACATCACGCAGCCTGCCCCAATGGCAGCAAAGAGCGCAGGCTTGGAGCCAAAGATGCCCTCCGCAGTGTCAGACCGGTTGTGCTGGTTGGTGCTATCTGCTCGGTGAAAAGAAACGACGGAGGAGTTAGTTTTATTGCGATATGAGCCATATAGTCATGATTTATTGTGGAAAAACAAAATAACAGCATAGTGTGTTGGAAGCCTTGCAACAAAAAAAAAACTACAAATATTTGAAAAAAGGTACAATAGAAGGCATTCGTTACACTGGCTACCTTCAAACTCATTTCTGGACGCATCACAGGTACATTGCGATCACTCATTGGGCTATTGCAAATTTTTATTTGTATGTATAAAAAACTGCAACACAGTACAGTAATAGTATATCGCCGAAAAATTTACTGTCACAATGAAGGCTAAAGCACTCTGTTAAATGACAAGGACATGCATTAAAATCCATCAATCTTCTAACCATCATGGACAGAGTCATACAGATATGTAATGAAATTTCACCCTGAAAGCAATTAAATCAAGGGTTGAATTCAGCTGTATGTTTTAAATCAATCAAGCAATTAATATACCCATCCATATGGAGCTAAATTAGGGCCGAAAGTTTCGCTAATTTGAAAAAAAAAGATTTAAAACTGAAAGTTTAAGTTTTGCTGTTGAACTTTAAAAAGTACAATGATGCATTCAAACTAAAAATACGCGTTTGAATTTTTTTTCAGTTTACAAATTATTTTGATTCAGTGCTGGATTCTTTTTTTAAAAAAAGTTTTATTTTCATGTTTCACTTTAATATATATTTTAATATTTTGGGCTGAGAGGGGTGTGGAATGATGAGGGACAGCATAAGACGGATTTTTAGTTTGAATGCATGGTTGTAACTTCATGGTTGTTCAACAGCAAAACTTCAACTTTCAGTTTCAGATCTGTTTTTCAAGTTAACTAAACTTTTGGCCCTAATTTAACCCCAAACATCCACCCATCCATCCATCCATCCATCCATCCATCCATCCATCCATCCATCCATCCTCCCATCCTTCCATCCATCCATCAAATATTGGCCACACCTGTATATTCTTCTCATTTGAGCCAGATAGAAAGTTAGATCAGGTATATCATATTCTCCATTACTTTAACCGTATACCTTATTATTTGTAAGCTGTGAATGGTTATGTTTGCATCTGATATTAAAATAGTTGTCTTGATATTTCTATTTTTTTTTATTTGTTTCTGAGAGAGAAAAAATAATTATTACAACACAGATGAGACTGAAATGGATCCCATTACTCAGACTTGCCATGGGAAATTGGAAATTCTCACAGAAGCTCAGCTTGATCTAAAAAACAGATTTTAGCTGAGTCTGTCTTCATTGCAGGATATCTTGTAATTAGATTATTCAAAAACAAACAGCCTCTTCTTCCCTCATTATACGCATAATTTCAATCTAAAATTTTAATATTTCTATTTAAAATAGTAATATGTTCTTTATATTTCCTTTCCTTAAATCAACGAAGATAAAACAGACATTTCTCATCTCGTCTGAGTCACTGTAAGGGATATAATCTATTTTAGGACTGCTTTGTTACAGAAACTTACTCCATAAATGTACTGAGAGGCCAGTACTATACCATTATTAAATGCGTCTTACGTATTTGCACACTATTTTGTTTTGACCATGGCTGACTTTTCAGTTTTTATTCTGCTGCATATGAAAAGCAGATTGCCAAAAGTCTCTAGCATTTTGCTCGTCTGACATATCACTACTAAAACTGAAGGAATTGGCATTCCACTCCACCCAAAGGTATGAAGGAACTTAGGCAAGTTCTACCTTACTACTTGTTGCAGCAACATCTCACTTCTCTAACAGCAATAGGACACAGAGGACAGTTCAAAATACGCTGAACATCAATAGAGATGGTTGCGGAAACCTTTGATTCAAAAGTAAGCTACACTCAGGGAGTCTTGGCAAAAGCCCAACGGAGAAAAGGGGGGACGTTTTACACATCTGATTTTCATCTGACCCCCAGATTTCCCCGAGATTGTAGAAACAAAAACGATTTTTTAAAAACCTTCATCAACTTTAAAATTTTTCTCCTGACAAAAAAAGTTCTCCTTTAGTAAATTAACCTTGAGCAGCATGCATAGAAATTTATATGTCCAGGACGCATAAGCTAAATATGGTTTTCTCCTGAATGACTTTAGTGGGGCCTGATAATCTTATCCATAACCGCATCTTAGTACCACAGCTATGAATTTTATGAGTTTATGAAGTTTAGGAAATTTTTTCAGACTCGTGTAGCATGTGAATATGGGTTACCACTCAGTCTAATTGCAGAAACTGCAGTTGCAGACATTCTTGTGACCAGTAAATTATATAAAGTTCAAAATACTTCACATATAAAGGACTCATTATCTGCCTCATGGTCATATAGTTATAGAATCAAAGAATGCTAAACTCAATGTGACTGACGGGTCCAAAAAAAATGCACAAGACTGTTAAAAAATGACAGTTACAGCATCACAAGGAGAGAGGAGATGACTTTTTAATTCTGAAATACTGAGCACATCCAGTGTAACTCATGTAACTATTATATTATGTGTCTCTGCACAGCTACACTGGATCCTCTCCGCTGTTACAATAAAGACATCACAAAAAAGCTGGACATTCATTTTTAATCAGAGCTATATATTGTAAGTGCTTCCAGACGTATCCCTTGGAAAGTGGGCCATCCTTCAAAAGATGACGTTCTCACCTTTATTGCCCTGATCTGCTGACATATCCTTCTGTGTTTTCTTGGCTGGACTGCTGGTGGAGTCCTTTGCTTTGCGTTCATGATCCTTCCTCGGCCATTCAGTGTTCACTGGGCCCGTGAGTACCGTCTTGGGGTCTGCAACAATCAATTAAATTAACCAATCAATTAAATAAATGATTATTGTAATCAGTACATGCTTTTTGCTTTATGTACGCACATAGTGTTTATTTTCTTCAGTGTTATCATAAGCAAATATATCAATAACCAAATCATAGCCATAAAATCTAAATAACTATATAAATAAAAATGGAATTTATTTCAGGCAATGAATAATAAATTTGACCCACTCCTCTAGAAAATGTCCTTCTCAGCTTCCATAGTACAGCCATTGACCTTACCTATATATATGCAAGGTGTAATACATTATTTTTTAGTCCTAGTGTTGTAGTTCAATTGCTATAAATGTTTAATCATGTAATAATGCCACCATAATTGATGCACATTGTCAGGGGTCTATGTTTCTTTACTTATTTATTTGTTCATTTATTAATTCATTTATTTATCTTGTCAATAAAATAAATACTGCAAATTGTGACATTTTAATCCTATGTATGTCTGTCTAGCAATCGTTCAAAATGAGATAAACCAGGCGACATCAGTTTCCCATTGCAAGCAGGGCTCCATATATCTGTTAGACGCCACCGGAGGCTACATCCCAAAACCCGTATCTGCATCACCCTCACTCACTACATTCCTTCGCCCTGGAAGATTTTTTTGAATTCCAGATGTTGAAGTGCTGTCCCAATACCTTTGGGAACGGGTCACTGAGGGCCGATTTTCACTCAAATCACTCCTTTGCCAAGGGGGCATGTGGAAGTTTACTTAAAAGTACCCTTTGGTGAATTCCGGGATTCTGTTCAACGTCACGACCCAAGCTCATTGTGTTGTTAACAACCAGAAAGAAATATTATAGGTCTCTAATAAAGATCTTTGCTCTTGCTATTCTCCTATTTGGGTATCAAAAATCTGCATGCAATAATGATCAAAGAAATAACGCATTTTGCAAAAATTTGCACATAACGGTGGTTAAATACAGCTACCTGCAGCCATAGTCACTCATATTTCACTGATGTCAAATAGGAGAAATAACTCACCCTGGCCAACTTTAATGACGATTTTCATAGAGTGGGTGCTGCACACTCCCCCTTCCCTGTTCTGTAGCCCTTCCAAGGTTCCGTTCGATGTAGCTGCAATGAATGATAAACGTACTGTTAGTGGATACTTCAAAAATAATCAGAATAGACAACAGAATAGATTAACTAGTCTGGCACTTAAGGCATGCACCCCATATAAAAGGTACAGGGTATATATACTTGATAGAAAACAGCAAATCTATATTATTATATTATTATATATTATATTATTATAAACTTCACAATCCCTACAGACTATTTATAATAAAACTGTTACATAGATGTGGATGAGTGTGCAGACAAATTGACAACTGATAACTATGTAAACAAAGATTAAAAAAAAAAAAACTACTCTCTATTGGATAACCAAAATGTTCCCACACCACTGACGTGAATGTGCCTAAAATGTCAGTATTATTATCCATCTTCAGCTAATGAGCCTAGCCTAGCTTTTACCACAGGCGTGATCATTCGATCATGATTGGACCAGAATAATCACATGACACGCATAGTTGGATGACAAAGATTCAGTGTGCAATATTTACAAAATATGCAGCTTGCTTTAAATAGAATCAAATGTGATTTACATGAGTTATAGTGTTCACTGTGAAATGCAAAATCAGCAAGATACATTAGCATCGTTATGAAAGATCAACAGGCTGCAGTGGGTTGGGGGATATCATGGTATGAGATCGTGAACGTTTGTATCGTGATTCGATCTTGGTTTCAGAATCGTTAAACCATTAACTTGTATCCGTTTATAATTACACAGTTATACGTGAGACAGAAAAAGGGGGGAGTTCAGAGTGGGCTGATTTTTTGGCTGAAACTTTCCACCAAAGGAACGAAGCAGTTTTTGAATATATTTTTAAAATGTGGAATTTAAGATGTAAAAATTGCCATTCAGTTTGCAGGAATTACCGTTTCTTTCTTTTTTTTGTTCAGGCTCTACTCCGTTTTTTGTCTTTGTTCTTTCTTCTCCGTGCAGGAATGTACCACGCAATTGACCAGGCGAGTTATGCCAGCAGCAATTACAGCAGGCTCAAAATGCCAAGGGCTTAACTTTCTTTTCTGCAAGCCCTATAATTAGTGACAGGGTGGCACAGTAGGCTAAAAACCTTATCTCAGAGGGGGAGGGAGTTCTCTTAAAATCAAAAACCACTGAGAAGCTCGAGGGGGGGGGGGGGGGGCTTTTGATTTAGTGCTGTTAGCTTTGCCTGT
>JAODKL010000038.1:4460725-4471597 GCA_026780765.1 Petrocephalus schoutedeni
TCCTCAAGAATTCTGCCACCGCCGCAAGGCGACACACTGAGGCTTCCAGAGCTCAGCACATTGCAGGACGCATGCCTGTAATGGATGGGCTGGGCAAGACGGGACCTAACTAAGCAAAAAGGAAATTTAATGTTTGGTAGAGGAAATCCAACATGGTAATCAAACTGTTTGGGCACTTAATCCTCGCTTTTAGCCTGAGCCTAGCGGCATTGCAAGGAGGGATGGCCAATCCGTCAGCTGCAAGGGCAGAAGGACCCAATCCTGAAATTCCACTTATGTCCCTCAAATGTGTTTCCATGAAAAGGATATTACGTTTAAATAATGAATTTTAAAATGCCCAAGACTATGTACAAGACAGTAAAGATGGTAGATCAACAAATATTGCATGATTGAACCTCCGATCCTACATTTCTATTGTAAAACTGCTGAATAAATGCAAGGATTGTCATTTTCCTCCGATTCTCCTTGGGAAGTGGTTTAAATTCCGCTTATCCTCTCTTTCCAGCATCATTCCCAATTATTTTATGAAAGCATTAAATTATTTCTTGCTGAAATATTTTATTCCCCATAAATATGAACATTTTCATGAGTACGAACATGGGACTCATTTGTTTTTCTTTTTAGTGAAGAAAAATCCTTCTGTTTCAAAGGAAATTGAACGTGTTTGATCTGAAAATGTTATGGCTACCCGCGAGGAGATGGAGCACAAGCAGTCCGGTAACCCTAAGCAATTATTTGCTTTGCTTGCATGACACATTTTTGTAATGCAATCAGTGGATGAAAAGTTTAACTCACTGCAAAATGATATTACGAGTATTTTGTCAGTATTACCAATTACTCTGCAATGGAAAACCAGAGTTGCTAATTAATGCTCCCCAAACATGCCTTTCGGCAAAAAGGCAAAATGTTTTACTTGAAACATTATCTGAGGTTTTATTTATAATTCAGCGGGATTGTTATTCAGTAATGAATTGTGCCTGAAAGACAGGAAGGGTTTATGTGTGCAGTCGCATAAATGCGGCGCTGTATAACTAGTGTTCCCAAGACTGCAAGTCAGGGCTGTTTTTACCCCTAGCTTGACAGGTTTCAAGTCGTGAGCCAGGCTAAAAACAGATTTAGTTCTGTGTCTACAGACATGTCTAGCAGAGATTTGTCACAGAAATGAAATTAGGAGAGGGCTCAGATCACCAGCTGGATTTCTGCTTGGACTGTGAGCTGCTTGCTGTTTAACTTGGGAAAATCAGTGCATTTTCCTTTGAGAGAAATTAGTGTAGTTCAATGCAATACTCCAGATTGTTTTTCCCAACATTATTTTAATTCATAAAAAAAACTCTCATGGTGCATGACTATAATTTTTTATATTGCTACAAGCAAGTTGAGAATCTAGTTCCTGATCTTAACATGAACTATAATTAATCTGGTGACTTGATTGTAGAGTCCAGTAAGTTATTATGGGGGAGAATGTTCCTTAGCTCATGGGGAAGATGCTTGTATGCAGTAGGATTTATTGTAACCAAGGATACCCTTTTTAGCCCTTGGCTTTCTGAGTCAGAACCTGGCTTGAAAAGAATCACATCCAGAGCTACATTTTCAGTCCCTTCCACCACAAGCAGTGATGTTATCGCCGAAGTAATGTCTTGTAATGTTTTTCAGTCACAGAATCTAAAATTATAACAATTCCTCTCCTTTGGTGGTGAGATGACTGTGAAAGAGCCGGTGAATGCAATATTAAAAGGATTTCAAGATTTTAGCATTCAAGCTTAAAGTTATTAATACACTTCCCATTCTAATTACTTTGTCTATTGATAGAGACAGTCTGAGTGGGGACTGACTTGAATGAATGAACTCTGTTTTCCATGGAGTGCTGGTGATGGATTCATAATACTGCTGTCTTCTGTGACTCTGAGATCATGCTTGTATTTACCCGATTTACCCGATTCTGAGTCTACATGAAAATGTTCCCCTGGGACACCTAAGGCAGTATATTCACAGCGCTGTCAAAAATATACTGCACCAAAAAAAAACAAAGAATTTATCTGCAAGAACTTTGTTACATGTTTGCATTGTTTTGTTGCCTTTTTTACAATTTACATTATGTGTAAATGGAAAGAACAGTGTTCTTATAGTGTGTAATTTCCCATGGGCAAAGTTATACTAGGACAACTTGCAGTGAAATATAAATCTGGCTCACTCCTGAAACTGTGCAGAAAGGGAGTTTAAACAAAGGTAAAATTTAAGGAATGAAATTGAAAGGGGACTGGAGGGTAGTATGCTAAAAATAAAAACTAAATAGGAGATAAAAGGCTATAAGTACAAACCATTTAGAGAACAGTATGAAAATAGCAGAATAGTATACATGCTAGACAGCGTGCAAATGGCATTATACATACATGAAAGAGGCAATGTGGATAGCTGACTTGGGGCATAAACAATCATCAGTCAGTTATTAAACGTCATTGGGCGTGTCCGGGTCGAGAAGCCTGTTGGCCTTGAGCTTCTCTGTTTTTGGCCATCAGACTGCAGACATGTTAGCCTGATTTCAGCAGTTCCTGGGATGGATGGATACTGGTATAGATATCCTGCAGGGATATCAAAGCTGACCAAGAGGAGTACTCAGCCAAGCAGACTGCTCTTTGCAGGGCTATATGGTCCTGTATGGTGCAGTTTCCATAAACAGGAGGGGATGTTCAGTGACAGGGTATTTTCTCTAGCACCAGAATAGAAAGTTTCACTGGAGACCTTTAACTGACTCATCTGCCTCAGATGGTACAACCGCTGTCTTACCTTTGAGGATAACCAATCACAGAGAAGGATGTTCAATCATAGATCCCTGAGCTTGGAGGCTAGTCTGTTGGGGACTATGGTGTTGAATGCTGAGCTATAATTAACAAACAGCAATCTTACATCATTTCCCTTATTGCTGTCAAGTGAGGGTGGTTTGTAGGACAACTCAAATAGCATTATCAATGGACCTGTTTGGTCAATGGTGCTGAGGATAGAGGAGCTGATGGAGTCTTTGATGAGTCTCCCAAAATCATTCATGGCCAGTGAGATCAGTGCCACTGGTTGGTAATCATTCAAGAAAGTTGGCTTGGTTCTCTTAGGAAGAGGGACAATAGAGCTAAGCATGTGTTGACAACAGACTACGCCAGACTCAATGAAAATTGTGGGAAACAGTTCAGTTAGCTAAGCAACGCAGGACCTCAGCATGTGTCTCTGCAAGCTTTTTGATAAGTCCATAGCATGTGTAATTAGATTAAAAAACGCGGAAGCACTCTCCAGGCAGTGGCTAGCACTTGATCTGCAAGTTTGGGGCAATCCCTTCGCTCTCAGTGTGCAGCTTCCAGGTTTCAGCGCCAGACATTATGGGATGCCATTTTATTCAATTCAATTCAGTTTATTTTTATATAGCGCCCTTGACAACAGAGCTTTCCCAGGGCACTTTACATGGGGTGTGTTGCATTTTACACAGATTAGCCACATTTAATCTGGTCAGAACAACTGCATATTCATTTTTTATTTTATGTAGCAAGCCCAATCAGAGCTATTTCTGACATAAACAGGATATGCAATGATGCTAGCCACTGCTTATCTGACTTAGACACTTTTCCTGCTTGCGAATCGGCAGGATGGACACCACAAAAGGTGGGTGTAGTAGGTGAGCACCACTGCCAGCTCACGCTCAGAGCCGCCAGGAAGTTAATCCTGCTAAATTTACGCTCTTCTATTATCTAGAAAGAACACATATATTAAAAGCTAAGATTCTGTTACTCTTTGATAGTCCTTTGTACCGAACAATGCCACTTCTCATGCTAAAAAAGGAAAAGCAGATTGTGATTTAAATGTAATGCCCTAAAGTCACAGTGAATATGGCATAAACCATTTGTCTTAATGTAGCTGTAATATATCACTATGTGCACTTATCTCGTTAATGGTCGTTAATCTCTATGAACATCGCATGTACATACGAAATACAGGATAAATATGTCATGAAGTAAAAATAAGAATTGCTTTAATAAACATGAGGAATACTTGCCGTTTTCTGGCTGTTTATCACTAATAGCAGAATAATAAGCCTGCTGTCATGCAACATTTCCCAGTGTTAAAATAACCACTGCTATGCTGTATTTCTGTCTATCCATCTCCCAGTCCCTTATCCTGGATAGCTTCCTGAGCCATTGTATTGTTCATCATTAAAAATGTCCACAGATCTCAGTAAAATCTCAGCATTTGGGTTTTTGGACAGGATCAATACACACTTACTGTATATAGTTTAACAATATGCCTGCCACAAATAAGGCGTAAACACAGAAGACTGTAAACCTTAAGGGATTATCAGCAGACAGAGCATACAAGAAAACTTCACAACATATGTCTCGTGGTGGAATTACTCTGAAATGCTACTATTTAGATAGCAGTCAGTCGCCAACTTTTTTTTTTTAATTCATTATTTTTCTCAGCACACGAGTTGGTCATGATGCAACTTAAACTGACTCATTGCATAGTATAGTTTTTTTTTTAAAGTTAGCAAGAACATCCATAAACTGAAGGCCTTCCTGCATGGTAAATTAAGAATAAATGTTTAATCCACATAACCTGAACTTTATACTGAGTTCCTTGCGAACCTGTTGTCCCAAAGAAGGAGTGGCATGCCAGATGGGTTTCCTGTGCCCCAGGTCGGGATTATCTGATGATTGTACGTCAAGCCAGTGAAGCTCTGAAATAGGAGCTAAAACAGAAAATATTCAAGTGCAATTCTGTGTGGCAGCATCACAGTAAAGGAGCATTTGTCGAGTAAATCGCCAGGTTACTGAATTCCAGGTGTCATCACGGTCTTCTGTACTTGTCAGACAGAAAGGCTTCTGTATACCAGTGCCTTTCCACCTGAAGTGGGGGCCTTCAACCCACGACATTAGCTAGCTGGATTTCCAAAGTACCCGAGCTGATAGATTAGGTGATTAGATCACCTCACTTGATGAAATCGATCCGCATTCTTTACAATATTTCGCAGTTTAACTACATATATTTCAACGTCTGCTTTGCATATCCTTCAGTCAGCCGGAATGCACCTCGCAAAGTGAAGTATTTTTTGCTGTTCTCTAAAGCATTTTTGACAACTTTCTTATGTTCATATTGAAATAGACAGTATCAGGCAATAGAAAGAAAGCCAAGAAATGGGTAGGTGTTCAAATATTGACTTCCGCTCTCTCTTACTCTACCACTCCCTCTTTCCGATTTTGAAACACAGGTGTGAATTTCAATCATTGGCGATTCCCTTTCCTCGTGCCCCCGAATAGGACAAGTGGTTTCCGAAAATGGGCGGACGGAAGCTTCCCTTTCCGTCTGTGGCTTTAAATATTCATGACGTGAAAGTAAAACGTCCACGCGGGGCCCCGCTCTGTGACATGCTCACCTCGTTTTATTTATTGACGTTTTTTCTGATAGATGAATAATACATTGTATAGGGGATGGACAGTGATGTTTGGGTGTAATATGCAGATTTAGGCAAGGATAAGGCCTCGGAGACCCAGCTGTGACTTCAGCCAAAGAATTTGCTAACTGGATAAATGGTTAAACTTACCTGCATGACTGCTGGTTTGGATAAAGCACTTTCTGGATGAAGTTAACGAAGTTAGCATAGCACCGCATTTATAATAACAACATAAAACAGCCTAGTTAACATGCATATTCTTTTTTGTTACATATTACATACGTACATAATGTGCATTATATATAATATTTCATGTCTAAGAAACACTGTGCATTAAAGACAGGGACTAGATGCATGGTCCAGCCGATCTGAGGACACAGGGGGTGTAAGGCCAGGCTCACCCTGGGCTCACACAGACACAAGAGGGAGAATCGGTCAGCCGATGGAGGAAGTCCACACACCAGTGAGCTGAACACCATTATCGCAGAGATATGAGCTACAATGTCAGCAACACTGACCCCAATTCATTCAATGGGTGTATATAAAGATGTATATATTATATGAGAATATGCGCTCTTTAGTCTTCAAATGGTATTATTCATATTTTTATCACTTCAGAGATTAAACTATTTGCCAAACCACCAGCTCCAGGCTTGTTTTACTCTGTTTACTCTAAAAACTAGATGTAACATTTATTTTATTTTCTGTTCTAATGTATCTATCATCTCTTCTAAGGCGAAAGTTATAAATAAATGTTATTTGACTCCCTGATCATGGCCAAGGAGCCTGTTGTGTTGGGAATCACCAATTTTCCAGGTCACTGTGGACTGCTAGACGGTAAATCTGCCCTTCTTATGAGTCCTATGTTAACAAGCCGTTCTGTGGAAGGGTGGCTACACACCAGCTCATCAAAGGCCGAGCGGTTATTCTTCTCTGCTTCAGCATAAATCTCATCTTATCACTTATTATTTTTTTTAAATATCTGCTTTATATTAAGTCACAGCCTTTAAAATGAGAACAAAGTCGTGGTGAGATCATAAATCAGGTCTAATGTGAAACCTTGAGAAGATTTACGCTTTTGGTTGCGGGGAATATATTAAAGTTTTTCCTTCGGGACGGCAGTTCCACAGCGGTGGACACAGCAAACCCGTGTGTGAGGTGTGTGCTCGGGGCCATCGATATCTTCCAGGTTTTGCCAGGGCTCTACTGGTTGCCAGACCCTGTTGGTGCATGTTAGGGATGTCCGATTCTGACTGGGTCCTATGACCTCTGCACTATTACCATCTGGGACCAATGGTTACCTCCCCGATTCCCTCACAGAAAACAACATGATAGTAAAAACACAGCTTGTTCATTCATAAATTCTAACTGCCTGTTGTTTAAAAAGCAAATGCAATATAAATCATCTATTCTGCCCTTTCACTACCCACCTCACAATAACGTTTTCCAAGTCAGATATTTTCTTTACGATATCAGTTCTCTGTGTTCTTTACGATATCACAAGATACCACTGTGCTTTTAATGTTTGTGCTTTTAGTGTTTATAATGTCTGTAGTTGGAATTTTATTTTGCATTTGTATTAATGGAATAAAGGAAAACTTTAATACTACCAATTTCTTTAATGAAGAAAAATCATTCCTCATAAGTGCAGTTAGATCTCATATTGTTCTCAGATATTTTGACTACATTATATTTCATTTAATTTCAGTTGTTTTGATTCTTACATTTTTGATCTTAGTAGAAATGTGTTTGATTATTGCTTAATTTCATTTTATATGTGTATTTTGCTCCTGTGTAATGTGATTATATTAATGTAGATTGAAATATTAATTGTGTGAATTTAAGCTTATATATACTGACCTCTTCAATTTTTTCCAACATTTTTTAATGATAGTGCCTTTAACAAATAGTCTTTAATTTGCACTTTGTAAATGGAAGTAAATTGGAAGTCGTTCTTCCTTTAAAACTGGCTGACAGTTAAAAGGAACTGTAAGAAAAGGGTTTATTCAAGGATGACTGCACATTATGTAATAGCTAAAAGTCAGAAAATACTGTTTTAATCACAGAAAAGTTTTAGTTTCAGAAAATTGCCAAAGCAAGATAATTTAAGCAACTCATTTAGAAAGAAAGCAATTGCTATCCATAAGATTACATTTAGGATATTTTTTTAGTCCAATTTTAAAAATTTGAATGATTTATTTTAGAATTACTCAGTATTTCCATGTTACCTAATGAGCTAGTGAAACACTATGTAATTTTATCATTTGAATAATTACTTAATTTGAAAAAATATGTGCATGTACATAGTCTATGTGCATAGTCATGTAATATTTAGCCTTTGTCAGACATGCTCTTTAAACTGCACATTTATAGTATATCATAGTCTCCACTTAAAAAAATGTTAAAAAAAGAAATCTTAAAAAAGTAAAACTTTTGCTGGTGACTTTACATTAGATTATAAAATAAAGAAGGGAAACGATGCTCTGTAATAGTCTGACTGTCCAGTTGCTGTCTGTATTTGCCTGTGACCTCTATGCTTATACTATGAATCAGAAGGCATGTGATTCATTTTCTCATATATTTCTCACCATATCTCTGGTCCACTAGGTACTGGCTTTTAATCTTTACTGTTAACAAAACCCCCCTGGGGGGGGGGGATTAGTGAGAGATTAAAGTAAATGATGCACCCCCTTCATATAATATGGTATAATTCTGCTTTAGTAATATGGTGTTACTAATAATATGCTAGTGACATTCGTGAGGAAATGTGAAATCTCTGCACGGGTGTCTTCAGGGTTGCAATAATCTGTCACATTCTGCTCCTTTAACAACCGCTCATCCTCCTTTTAAGGAGATAATGGGTTGTCAATATGCAGCATCCTTTCTTTGTTGCAGAACTGTACATTGTCAGAACGTACATCTTCTGAATTGTTTTACGCGAGAAGAACAATGGTGAGACAGCTGAGGGAGCCCTGCACGTGGATGTTTGCTCGACAAGCCCGAGGTCAGCGTGACAAAGCTTCACAGCAACGCAGTCATGCCTCTTATGTGCTGCAGTTTTCCTACAGCCACAATTTAGCGTATAAATGGCCGAACTAAGAATTCGTAAGAATGAATACCTTAAAAAATCAAGTCAAAATATTTAAATAGGAAAATGACTCATTCCACCAGTAGGGTCCAATGAAACTGATACATCTGAGAGTTAACAGGGCAGAGGAATCGTGAAAGGAGCTTCAGATGCAGAAGCAGGACACATAAAAAGGCAATCTCTGTTCAGACACTACAAGGGTTTGCCTGGGGGAGAGACGCCTGTGTCCTCTTGATGTCTCAGGAATGTCAGCTCATGGCAAAGGGCCCTGCTGACTCCAGCTTTCATTTCCTGTGTTTCCAAGAGAAACCCGGGGCCCCGACAGGGGGCCTCGTGTTAGAGGGGCTGCCTTGGCTGGGAGGCCAGGAGGTCAGGAGGAAGAGCCTGACATACCAAACCCCCCCCCCCCCCAGGAGGGAAAGCGTTTTAATTAAAAGTCTTTGAAAATGCTGGTGTCACCGTAAGTGAGCATAAGGACCGTAGCTCTCATACTCTCAATGCGACGTGCTTTATGATTGGAGCAATACATCAGCTTCTCACTCAGCGTGTATCGTACCTTTGGTTTGGTTACACTGCAAAATGAACTGCAGGGACAGAGCTAACTACATTTCCAGCACGGGGGTGGGCAGCATGTTTGTGGTCAGAACACCACCTCTGCTCGGTGCATGAGAGGCGTCTGCATGTTCTGCCTGTGCATGTGTGGCATTTTTATTGGATGTAATTGCAGTGCATTGTTGCACTACAGTCTGGAAGTCAACTGGAACACAAATCCATGTATAAGGGTCTCTGTGGGCAACGTAACTGTGAAAAACACGGAAGCACCAGCACACTAAATGCCCTACTGGTTATAAAAATGCCAGCCGCTGGAGCTGGGACGGGGTTAAGCCTTGGCCTAGTCGTCTGATAGCTGTGCCTTGGCTGACCCCATAGTTTGTCTGTTTGGTTTGCCGTAGTACAGTCGCCGTGTACACCAGTCAGTCAGATACCGACTGGCTGCTTGCTGTCAGATAAAACTTGCCTAGATGACATCCATTACCCATGGATTTGGAATGGCCCTTAAAAGCAGCCATGTAACACAGTGCTGAATTAGGGGTAGGTGGTACAAATGAAGTGAAAATCGAACTGGCCAACATGATCCGGGACATATGGCCAGCATCCCTTGTGGAGGGTCTCCAGCTGTCAGTCGCTCGCTTGATCTGGCGTCAGGCAGCCGTCAGCCAGGACTGGGCTCTTCTCGCCATTTCCAGGACAGACTTAAATGCCCACAGCCTGCCACTTTGTCACATTACAGCAGCAGTTATGAAAGCAGGATTTTTAAATAGGATCTGATTTATTTAGTTTTGAAATAATGGAATTGCGTGTTGCTGTAAACATGTCATTAAGGTTGAATTCAGAAGCAAAAACAATCTGTTTTTAATAACCATTTTGGGGGACATGTGTCTTTCTTTTCCCTTATAGTATTTTTAATAACAGAAATTACAACCTAATGCTTGAATGCTGACCGGTTTAAATCTCTCTGCTTTCCTTTCACGTTATTAATTGTCAGTCATTATGCATGATGACACATGCTGTGGTTTTAATGCCGGCAAAACAGTTTCATAGCCAGATGTCACCTCTACTTCTCTCCATGTCTTTCCCTCTTGTGAGACATTTCATTTCAAACATGCCTTGTGTCTCTCGTGGGTCACAGCAGAAACTTAAGTAAACATGAGGGATGAAGGTGAAGTTACTCCTTTGGGTATTAATATGTCGGAGAACCCCAGCTGCCTTTGAAAAGGAGTCTGTTTGCTTCCTAAGGCTACAGCACTCTGTTCTTTTGGGAGATGCCTTTGTATTTTTCTTATATCAAGGCAAATTTTCTTGATCAGACAAGAGAAGATCCAAGCGAAGCGTTGCTGGGTTTTATTCCCTAAATCACAATCAGAATTCGTGGTTGAAAACAGGCAATAGATGGCAGGGCACAGACGGGTATACTAGCAAAAACGAGTCTGAATATTAAGCCAAACCCGCTGTACAAACACGGACAGAAGGTCAAAAGTTGGCAAGAGTAACGGGAAGAATCAACGAATCCAAATCGCGAGACGGCGAGCCAGATATCCAGAAGAACAGACAGATATCAAATAGAGGAGAAGGACAGCCAGAAAGCAGACGCTCGGTGTGGTAAAACACACAACACTTCACGAGTACTTACCCCGAGCACCAGGTGCTTTACATCTACAGAAATTAAGCAGACTGACGAGCTGCCTAGTATTCAGGGGAGTTGGAACACTTCTGAAGTACAAGGAAATGTAATACCTTATTAACACCATTATTATAAACATACCCTATTAACACTATTAACAGTTATTAACAT
>JAODKL010000038.1:4512572-4536615 GCA_026780765.1 Petrocephalus schoutedeni
ATATATATATATATATAGAGACATATATATCATGTCTGTGTGTATTTTGTTTTGTTTGCTTTTATATGTACATATTTAGCTTGTTAACTGTTTTGCTCATAGAGGGTACAAAGCACATGACCACAAATCATGTCTGATTATTTGCTGTTCAGTTTTCATACAGATGACAAAGGGCAGATTTCAGAATATACAAATGGTCTGGACTCTGCCCAGACTTTCACTCTTTGCTACTTTGATTTTGCATGTTATGTTTTGTAAGAAGTGCAGTTAAATGAAGTATTTTAAAAAAAACTCTAATCAAAGGTACATGCAAAGAGTCTTTTCTGTGTGGTGGACAAAATATGGCTAATTTTAGTCATAAATCTATGATGGTGACTCTGTAAGAGCAGCTGACATGGGGCAAGCTTCCTCAGATGTGCTCTTCCTTTTACAGAATCAAATGGAAAGAGAAAAGAAAGGAAGAAAGGTAGAGTTATAACATTCTCTCTGCGTTTGGTTAGACAGCCGCCATTTCTCTGCGGTGCTTTAGGAAATCTGGGTGTCTGTCTGTCTGCTTGCCTCTCTGTGTTCCATATTACTTAAATTAAATTTACTTTAATTTACGTTATTTGCATTTCTTTTCATGTGCCTTATTATGCATTTTTGTGCATATGTAAGATAAATTAGGAACTGAAACAATCCACATTTACGTCTTTGCACTTTTCTAAACACTGTATACTGAACTTCATATTACCTGTGCATCTCAGGCAAGAGAGGGCAGCCCGGGGCCCCTGGACCTCCGGGCCCTCCCGGGCCTCAAGGGCCCCCTGGAATACCTGGCATACCTGGGATCCCAGGCAGCAATGCCATGGGGCCCTCTGGACCGACTGGCCTCCCAGGACCAACGGGGCCCCCAGGGCCACAGGGCCCCCCAGGCCCTCAAGGACCAGCAGGTGAACTTGAAACCACTCCTATCATATTTTAATGGGCCCAATCCTTACACTACAGTATGGGCTATATATACACACACATTTATAAAACATAAAAGTACAACAGACACCGCAAACATAGTATGGCTAAAATGCTTATTATGCAATGGATACCCACAGGAGAAGTATGTAGCTCTGTAATAAACTGAGGCTCATTTTTCAATCCACAGGAGGAATGGATAAAAGGGCGAGAGATCTCATGCAGGTAATCGGCCTTCCGATTGTATTGCACAGTTTGGGTGATCGCAGGCAGAATGTCTGTCTGCTGTCTGCATTTTAGGTGATGTAACCTGCAGTAACTCACAGTAGGCACAAAAATCAAATCAAACTCAGGAAAACGACACTTTCTGAGGAATCTCCAGTGCTGAGCTTAAAAACTAATCATTTCTTTTAGTAAAATAAGCCCAAAGTATCAAATGCTTTCGTGACTGACGCATAATGTGACATAGGCATATGGGCAATTTCTAACAATATCATGCATAATTTGCATGACATAACATTGCATGACATGCAACATAATAAAAATTACCATGTAAAATATGGAAACAGTCGTGTGAAAAAATAAGTACACCCCTGGTCTTTTTCAGCATATTTCACAAACAACTACTTGTTCTTTAGTGTAAGAGTTTTGATAGATAGAGGTGATGTAATCTAACAAAAACAATGAACTTTGAAAACAAATCGTATAACAAAATTTAAACAAAAGTTTAACTTTTCTCTATGAGGAAATATAACAGCCTCTACAGGGTATGTGCAAGTGAAACATATCAGTCCAATCTGTAAATACAAGTAGTGCAATTCTGTAAAATTTGTAAAAAAAAATTGGGAACTTTCATTAAATATTCATTTGCTTTATTTATTTTCTCTTAATGTCTTTATCTATTATGCCTCACACTGAGTCGACTGCACCTTCAATTTCATTGTTACTTGCAAAAGTGACAATGACAATAAATATTTCTTATCTTCTTATCTTATCTTATTGTATTTTGTTATAATTATCTCGCCCAGAAATAATTGTTGCCCCTTCCTTTAACTGTACAATGCTGGAGGCGTTTCTTGTACATCCCTCATCAAGTTCCCAAGGAACTTTTTAAATTAGATTAATTTCACTTGGCCATTCCACATCTCTGGACTGCAAGTGTTCTGGAACTCTCTCTGTGTAGATCTGTATGTAGATGATATTGATGAATAGTGGAGTGCATCATTTCAGAGAGCTTGTAAATGGCTTTAAATACTCTCCCAGACTCGTAAGCATCAACAACCTTCCTTCTGAGGGCCTTGGACAGCTCTTTTGATCTCAGCATGATGATACCATGTACCTCAATGGCTAAGACCAAACAAGACCAGCTGTTTATATAAGGTGTGACTCTCAAAGATACTGTCTAATAATGACCTAATCATTTCCACCTGATTTGGGGCATCTGATTATAATTATTAGATTTCCTATAGAGATAAAAGTAGGGGTGTGTTTACTTTTTCCTCAAAAGAAAGTTTATTTTAATTGTGTAAGTGGTTACTAAATGTAAATTTGTAACAGTTTTCAGCTTTATAATATTTCTCTATCAGTATTGTTGAAATAAATGTTGCCAAAGACAAAATACATTGTGTGCTTATAAGTTTGCATTGACCAAGGTGTCTACTCAATGATACATTTTTACACACATTGACTTATAAAAGTAGGCTTGTTATGTAACACTAAAAATTTTATGTGCATAATAAATGTGAAGTTCAGGACAAGCACTTATTTGGGTATATTGTATTTTAGTTTAAGAATTTTAAGAATTTTAATCTGAATTTTAAGAATTTATGCAAAGTGTCTACCTTATCTTACCTCTTAAATCAAAAATGATTGACAGCCTCTGGAGGAAGCGGGCTTTGATTTCGTAAGGTGTTTCTTTAAATAGGACTCTTAAATCACTGGTGATGAAAATAATAATCTTGTTTTATAGCCTGCTGTGGTACATTTGCAAGGCCAGGAAACTACTATCCAGGTTAAGGAAGGTAAGCGTTAAATTTAACAAAAAATAACTTGTTTGGTGCACAATACTTGGGAACAAAACCTCCACTTAGCTTTATACACTTTAAGAGTTGTGTTAACTATTGTAATGGATGCCACAGGATTGTTTGATGCAGAGTATTTTACGAAAAGCAAAAGCCTGCTGCTGTGAGAATCATTTGCAGGTTGGCAGCTCCTAGCACAGATGCTTGATACTCATGAATGCTGCAGACGGCCTAAGATGTCATAGTGAAGCACTGTTTGGGTGCAACAGTTGGATACACGATTGCAGAAATTTTCTTAATCAACCGTCCTTACTAACTGCTCCTAACTGCAATAACAGAAGCTGAGTGACTGTTTTTCTTACACTGAGATCTTTCAGAAGGGATCCTCAAAAACTGGAAAATGATTTCCATTCATCACAAGGTGTTCAAGATGCACTCGAGGTCTGGCGAGCTGGAGGTGCTGGTTGACGGCATGTACTTCATCTATAGTCAGGTAGAAGTGAGTACGGTCTTGGGCCTAACTCTTTGTCAGCCACATGCCCACCACCCCTTCTCACTGCAGAACAGGGATAGCTTCCCTGAAAGCTTCGTAACGCTAAGTAGTTCGTTATCTCATACTTAAGATTAATCGTTAATTAGCAGATTCATAAGGTCTCCCTACAATTACAGTATTGCAGCTTCATATGTTTTTGTCTGAGAAAGTCCTTTTGGACGCAACTACAGGAGTCAAAATGAGTATAAATCTGTGGAGAGAGATGTACTACAACTGCAGTGGGAGAGGTACAGAGGTAAAGAACTGGATGCTGAAGCTGTTTGATGGATTTCAGCAGTATGTTCTATTGCAGTTAAACGCACTGCACACAGAAAAGAAAAATAAAATTAATTACATATTGAAGGGTTCAGGAAGTTAATTTCAGAGTAGAAAAATACAAAGTCCAGTGTAATATGACTTAAAAATTGGAAATGAATAGAGTCAGATCTGCCTTTAAATGTACTTCTGCCATTAAATAATTTAAGCAGAAGCCTTTTTCCTCACCTCTTCTCCACCAGGTGTACTATCTGAACTTCACCGACATCGCTAGCTATGAGGTTATGGTGGATAAGACCCCCTTCCTGCGCTGCACACGCAGCATTGAGGCCGGCCAGCGCAAGTTCAACACTTGCTACACAGCCGGCGTCTGCCTGCTACGCGCTCGACAGAGGATCGCCATTAAGATGGTTTATGAGGACACCTCCATTAGCATGAGCAACCACACCACCTTCCTAGGGAGCATCCGACTGGGAGAGGCCCCGCCAGCAGGCCACTCCTGAGCACCCCCATCGTCCCCAATCGGCCCGCAATGCTGCCTCGACCTTTCTGCTAGCTATAAGAAAACAAAAGCCCAGTGGGATTTTATCTAGGGTACATATTGCCAACCTATTCCGCTCAGTCACTGGCTATTCTGACCCTGTTTTGTGTTAACAAGGTTGAATGGACACAGTATTCCTGTGCAACTCATACTTAGCTACATGATCAAAGAGCAAAACAGTTATTAACCAGGTATGGCTTAGCATGGCTTCATACTTCATTCAAGATATGACTATACATACATACATACATATACACATAGAATGCTAATTTAAAAGTCCCACTGGGCTAAAATATTTGTTTTTTTAGATTGATACCCCTTATCATAATTCATAAAGAAGGACTGCATTTTTTTCCTATTCCATTAGTTTAAGTTAAATTTACAAAATCATCATAACATTTCTCCAAATGCTTAGATAATGGTGTTTTGCTCAGACCGGATATGCTTATCTTGACTGTTCACTTTCATAATTACGTGACCGATGTATAACTAAGGTGAACGCATATGTCACCGAAATGGTTTGCATGCGCACACGGTAAATTAAACCATAAATAGTTTATTTTTTGGGCCGAACGGACCATCAAACCAAATCCATGCCACTGTCAGTTTTGGTTTCATTAAACACCTTAAGTAAAATGGTAATAATGTCTTTAATAAATTAATAGATTTTTTTCCAGATTTTTTCCACTCCAACGGATGTACGCATTTCAAGCTGTATAATAATTTATATAGCTTAAGAATTGAAAATATATTTTTGCAGTCTTTAATTAGTTATATCAATTATATACATTATTTTTTATTATTTATTATTAGCAATTTAACATGACCAGTATACCGACAATTAAATTATACTACTGTTCCAAACATTATATGAAATTCATCCTACGTTTTGGACCAATACACCATTTAAGGTTTAAATGGTGATGGTCAATACCCAATAGTTTAGTTCATTTTGATATTTAGAGTTTCTTAAAAGTTAATTGTAGGCAATTTGAAGGCTCTTCCACTTCACCTGAGCTATGTGGCGAACCATTAGGAATATCATGTACATTTGTATAATGTTGTGATTGTATATATGTATATAAAATAGAAAGTACTTTGTAAATTGAATGTTTTCCTGATTTGTGGAAATAAATTTCTTTGTTTTCTAACCTCACTGTAGGGAATTATTTTCCATAAAATTCTAAACACGAATTTACTCACAGTAGTGAATATTATCAAATTTAGGCCCTTATTTACAAAGTTTATGTTGAAAGAAGACCCCGTTTTACTATCGAGTATTCGATATTTAATTTTGAATAGCCTATTGTTAATTTAAATGTTTAACTCTATAAAATCTGTTAGATACTACCTACTTGTGATTTCCTCAAGGTTGCCAGCTAGGTATATGGAATATAAAATATCATCAGTCATTTAAAAATTGTAGTGTTCGAAATTAGTAACGGACAAAGTACCCTACTAACAATTTAATCAAATAGTGGGCTGTAATATGCAGTCACGAAATTAAAAAGAAATTCAAATATTTAAGCAACTGCAATATTCCATTTAGACAGCAGGTGACACGCTGCTATCGCCATCTGCCTTATAAAATGTTAGATTTTATTTTCCAAGCAGACGCACCGTGCCTCTGATATGACACCCATAAAGTTAATTATAATAAATAATAAATTCTTATAATAAATACAGTTTTACAAACTAGCACATCGAGCGAGGCGAAGAACTGCTATAAGACTTAAATTAAACGAAAGCACACCGATCAATTTGGAATGGAGAAAACACTTTTAAGAGAAACGCAGACTCAAATTACAAACTTTAACCGGTGAATCATGACTGGTCTCTCTAGACCAAAGCTGTGGTGCAGTAACCGAATGTAACAAACAGAAACGCAAAAAGTCTGCTACTCTATGTGTCCTACAGGGCTATGGAGAACGTTACTGCATACACTAATAAATTACAAGTTTGACAAGCAGTACAGCAAACGTGACTTTAATGGTCACTGCAGTAGGAAGGCGGAGAATGACTCGTGTTTTATCATGTCTGTTCGCATCTCCCTTGGCAGATTAGCCGCTTTAATCTCCCCCCCGGCAGCCGCCAGCCCCCAGCCTACCCGCAGGAGGTATTTACAGAGCCTGGGACTCCCGTTTATGCAGGAAGGGGCGTCGGAAAGCGGAGCGGCGCGCCGACCGCCGCGCACGCCGGGCTGGGCAGCTCGGCAGCAAATGTCCCCGGGGGCGATTTAATTACGCTTATTACGCTTTACTGCATTTCCTGGCCGTTTCACCTTCCGTTAGCTTTAATTGCATGTAAAACTATGCACTAGTTTCATCAACTCTTTCCAATTCAAGTGGCATCTAACACAAACATCTCAACGTTATTTGTTACCAAACAATTAGCAGGTGCAGGTACCTCTATGGATGCGTTTGCAGCATGGGCGTACATTTCATTTAACAGTAGGGGGGGGGACAATAAATATAAAATTTCTCATGAGCAATTTTTGAAGGGGACACGTATAATACAGTCAAATTATACTTATAAAGATACGTCCCCACAGTGACAAACTTTGCTTCTGTCATTGTTATTGTAGCATGGAGACTGAGTCATTATGGTTATTTGGGGGGGACAGTCCTCGGATGGGGGGGGCATGTCCCCTCCGTCCCCCCCGGGATTTATGATTTGCAGCGCCTCGGAGATCCGGCGAAGCGCCGCCTTACCGCCGCCTTACCGCCGCCTCAGCGCGGCCTCAGCGCCGCCTCACCGCGGCCTCAGCGCCGCCTTATCGCCGCCTTACCGCGGCCTCAGCGCCGCCTTACCGCGTCCTCAGCGCCGCCTTACCGCCGCCTTACCGCGTCCTCAGCGCCGCCTTACCGCGACCTTATCGCGGCCTTACCGCGTCCTCAGCGCCGCCTTACCGCCGCCTTACCGCGTCCTCAGCGCCGCCTTACCGCCGCCTTACCGCGGCCTCAGTGCCGCCTTACCGCCGCCTTATCGCAGCCTTACCGCAGCCTGACGCCGCGCGTCCGAGTCCCGCAGCAGCATCAGCGCTGACGGACTCCGGTCACGTACACAGGAGAATACGGTTTCGGTCTAAGAAAAAGACGGACGGCACCGTCATGTTCTTTCGGGACCGGCCTCGTCTCGGTGCGCATGCGCGGGCCTAATTATACTGTCGCATAAATGGCACATTTTAAATTAAGGTAATCAGTCGTTCCACTTACCTTAAGACGCAGAAGGAGCGCAATCCGCCCGTTGCCGTGGGTCACCGCGAATGCTATTTGACTGACCTCATTCATCGACTGTCCTTCTGCTGGCGGAGACTAGAAGTCGGTCCGTTTCCGAAACGCTGTAAATTAGCGCGTCTGTTCACGTGACCTGAGCTCTTAATGGACACCTGCTTTTGTACGTTTTAAACAGATGAGAAATACGTTTACAAATTAGCGTGCTTAATTAAATGATTTTATGGCGTCCTACTGGGGATGTACTACCCCCCCCCCCCAAACCACGGCGCCCCTGAAAATTGATTATTTAAATCGACAATGTGGGTACATATGACAAGTAAATAGAATTAGAATGTTACCTTCTCCGGTACTCAGCAACCTTCTGAAGCAGCACTGTGCACTTTGTTGCTTTAAAGATGGTGACAGTTGCTGCTATAACCAGCCATCGGGGCTCCCCTACCAGTGTGGTGCGGTGGGGGATTCTTTGCTCTGCGGATAACACGATGGAGATCTGCAAAACCATCCTTAGAAATAAGGTTCCGCTTTTACCTCGTTTGAGCTGTAGTATTTCTCTGGGCAACAGCAAGTCATCTTTATTAATTTGTTTGTTTGTTTATAAAGTGTAACACTATGAGACATTCTATTGTCTTTACACTACATTTACGTTGGCACCAGTTGCTGTTCAGTTCTTTGAAGACAATGAATATTGTCCAGGCAAGCTGGAAATATTGTGCCTTAAATACATTGTTAGAAGTACTATTACATTATAAACTTTCATGATTTGACCATGTATAGGTACTGAGTTAATTAAACCATATAACCCGTGACCAGGTGACAGGTTTATGTGTATCTTCCTGGGAGAGCACTAAGTGAACTTTTGCTTCTATAGTGAACAACACAAGAGATTTATATCCCCCTATGTGATTGATTGATTGATAGATAGATAGATAGATAGATAGATAGATAGATGATATAGATAAAATAAAAGGCATGACAGAAACACAAGAACACCGATACTGGCCTGCAGCAGGGTGCCTCCATCAGCCACTCCTGTGTATTTCAAAGAGAAACTACTTGGACAGGAAAGACTTCAAACAGCTAGCTGTGGAAGTCCCAATACACACAGCTATACCGTGTGTATCCTTTGGTGAAAATGGTTAATTTCTACTACCACGAATAAGCATTGTTGGTGGAATAAGGGGAGAGACAGGAAGGACGGGCTCCTGCATACAAAGTCAGCCCCCTCCCACCAAGTGTAGCTTTCATAAACATGAACATCGTCTCACCTCTTAACAGTGATTACACCCAGCGTCAACCTGGAGAGCCCACAAAAGGAAAAGGACCTACTTGATCTGTAATGGCTGTAACAAGAAAGAGTCCTTGTGGTGGGAAGTTTCAGTCAAATAAACACCCTCAACATGTAAAGCTGCCCCACTCCAAGAAAGAACACGCAATGATGGATCTCCTTCAGGAATCAATACTATACATAAGACACATACCCTAGGCTGGTGAAATACCCGTGCAGATTATCACAAAGAGAAAAACACAATTAAAGCTCAAAAATGTTTTGCTTGTGATGTACAAAGGATCGGTCTAATGAGTTAAAACTGGAAAGTCCAATGAGAAAGCAAGGTGGCTTATCATGAACCAAAGTGATATCAAGAGGCAGATTTTCCAGCGCATGGCTTTTGATAGGAGCCATCTAAGACACAGAAGCCTCCCGGGGTGTTAGTCACAGTGATGTATGTCAATAGAAAGAACTTCCAAGGATGCTTACAGTTCTGGTGGTGATCAGCATCTACCAACAATTTGCTAACACCATGAATTTAGATCAAGTTCTTCACATACTGCCCAGGGGTACATTTCCTGAAACCTTCTTAATGCTACGTCTTTCTTAAGTTCTACCGTTTACCCCCTGACCGTTAATTTAATCAGTTAAATTTTCATGATACAATGACTTTAATTTTAATTTTTTTTTATATCATCACACTTTAATACAGCTGCTAATTTTGAACTTAAACGATAAAAATAGATAAAGCACAATTCTAAGGTGCTTGAGACAAGAATTAGAATCTGTGTTTATTTGCCTCGTTTGGGTTAATTTGAGAGACCTATGACTCAACTGAAGAATGACATTGATTTACCGAAGTACTAAGCCACAAAATGTCAATATATTTCTATTAATCTTCGGTAAATGACAACTGATAATGTGTATAAGGTGTAACATAGGCTACATGAGGTTGACACTAATGGCTGAAGGCATGGTACAAACTACTGTGACATTTCACATCACTGTGATTATTGTCTCAGTAGAAGACTCCTTGTCATGCCAAACATTGGAAGATAACATTTAAGACTGAAAGGGCATTTTGGGTTCAGGGTGACCACTAATCATTAGTCATCTTAGTACAACAAAAACATATTGCAAATCAAAACTAAGACATAATCTGTGCTGCACAACATACCACACCCTTGTTAATTTTTAAAGGTAATTTGTCTTTCAGTTTTCCATGGTCCACAAAGTTCATTTTGGTAGTAATTAAAACCCAAACAAGCCTCTCGATTCTCTCAAAACTTTCCCAAAAATACTTAGAAGGAAAGCGCTCCCATCTCTGGTACAGGGTGTATAATGAGGCCTAGATAAACAGTAGGTTAAATTAAGTCTTTACTATGACCCACTGATATCCCCTGGAAAAAGATCTTTCAGCTACTAATCCTAGACTTAGACCACATGAAGATAATTAACTACTTAAAAATCCCTCTTGAGGCAATACCTCTTAAGGCCAGCTTTTGGTTTCATTTCTTTTATGATTGCGGATTAGTTGTAATAAATGTATTATAACAAAAGCCTCTGTAATTCCATTAAAAACTGGGGGGGAAAATCAATAACCATAAAATAGAGACAAAAACGACAGTAGAACTACGCGTGAACACAATGGCATTGTACTTCAAAAATTAATTCCCTCAAATATTCCTTTTGATTTTAGATTTAGATTAATATTGGCGCAATTGCTGGTTTATGTTAATTGGATTATTAAAATCAGTTGCACGACTGTATAAAGCTGGAAAACCTCTTTGGTGGATTAAGTGGTGTTAATTAGCCACTAAATTACTGAATTAATTGTCCCTGTTGCAACGATCTTATTATCTGTCGTTTGATCTTTTATAACGTATTTACAGCATATATAGCATTTTATAACATATGGTCTCATATTCTAACTGCATAAAGAGTAGTTTCTAGGGTCGAACTGAAAATATCTAGGAAATCAGAATTATAAAACGGCCCACGACGTTTTGTTGCGGTAGGCGAAGACGTGTGGTACGACGCCTCGGCGTGACTAGTGCAAACAGGAACGTGAGAGGATTGGAGGCTCCCTTGCATGATAATCGATTGACGAATGTGGCGACAGGATGTGTCAAATTATGACACCTGTAAATTTTTTTGCCAAGACACAAGAAACCGCAACGACAGCCTTCAATTGCGTAAAAGCCCTAGTCTGAAAGTTTTCCGTATCGAGTGTTTATTGACTTTCCCTTATAGGAAAAGAAGGCTGTAATAGAAAAAGAAAAGGATTTAACTACTATCACATTGCCCTTCGGCAATTATTTACAGAGGTTATACTGTGCTCGTAGTACAGGGCAAATGTTCATTGATTCGTTATATATGTTTAATGCTTTAAATAAGAAATATTGTCGGCTGTTCCTTGCTAGCGTTTTTATATCGAGCATCGTTATGTTGTTAGTATTCCTCAATCGTCTTCCCGTCTGAATGTTGTCTCAATAATAAAGGAATAAAATCCACGCTTTTGTGTATAGCTATTTTAAGAAAAGGATAGGGCTCGTCCGGGATTTGAACCCGGGACCTCTCGCACCCTAAGCGAGAATCATACCCCTAGACCAACGAGCCAATGGCTATTCTTCCATTTGTACTCAGACATTTTTTTAGTTTAGAAAACAGTAGTGACTAAGTATAATTTGTAATGATATATAATAGAATGTAATTTTATATTTGCACAGATTGCCGTGAACTATATCGTGAGCATTTAAACAAACTTAAACGACCGATCCTGCTCGGGCATATTGCAAATTACACGCGCACTAATATTTTTTTTTCCCCTAAAATGTTTCGTGTTTGCCTAAGTTGTGATATTTTGGATCAATGGAGTAAAATCAATCAATAACCAATGCGAATCAATCTAAAATGTTTATTGGGTTACCAAAGTCTTATCTACTTACTCTTTTGTATAGATGGACTATTACTGACCATTGTGTCTCGTACTTTCTGAATATATAATCAAGAAGAGCACGAGTATGGCTTGCGAATGGCACTTTTTGCGACCGATTTACCTATGAATGGCTCTCATTGATATTCCCGACGGGGAGATGCAGGACACCTAAGAATGTCATTAATCTGCCCCGGGTGGATGGGCGTGGTTTGGGCTGTATATAACGCGGCCAGGGGCGCACTGCTCTTAAAACACGCACTACTGTACCCGGGGCGCCGTGTCAATCGGATAAGGAATCGCTTTGCCTGGATTACAAACCAACTGCGGGATACTTCAGGAATACTCTGTTCTCCATTTTCCATCTACCAATTCTTGGAAGGTTTTTTTTTTATATATAAGATTAACAATTTCAAAGTAAACTACAATGAAAACCATTAACTTCGTCTTCCTGACATTACTCTGTATATACCGTTGCTCGGCAATTCACTGGCTGTAAGTATGGGTATTTTATTTGATGGATTATGTAATTAGTCTAATTGCTACATGTTTTATTGTAAACTGTTTATTCTCTGATTTGATGCGTTTTGAGTTGGGTTTTTGAATGATTCCTTTTGTAGCGGACTCACAATAAACGGCAGCTCCGTTGGATGGAATCAGACGCATCACTGCAAGCTTTTGGACGGCCTGGTCCCGGATCAGTTACAACTGTGTCGGCGGAACCTGGAGCTGATGCACAGCGTCGTCCACGCAGCGAAGGTCACCAAAGTCACTTGTCAGAGCGCGTTCATGGACATGCGCTGGAACTGCTCTTCGATCGAGAGCGCGCCGCGTTTTACACCCGATTTAGCAAAAGGTAAACTTTAGTTGCGCCTATTTAGAATTGTTTGTGCACCTGCATGCACAGCCGATTATCTTTCCATGTAATCTGCAAATGCATGTTTTGCACAATTAATTAAGGCTGCGTGGTCTTTGCTCAGGTACGCGAGAATCGGCCTTTGTATTCGCACTGGCCGCCGCCGTGGTGAGCCACTCCATCGCCCGAGCCTGTGCTTCTGGGGAGCTCCCCAGCTGCTCCTGTGCGCCGGCACCGGCAGAGCAGGCGGGGCCCGACTTCAGATGGGGCGGCTGTGGCGATAACCTTCGCTACGGTCTTCAGATGGGTTCTGCGTTCTCTGATGCGCCCATGAAAAACAGCAGGTTTGGCTCTCAGGCCTTCCGGCTAATGCATCTGCACAACAACGCTGTCGGCAGACAGGTATAGCAGATTTGAATAATTATATTGTTTTTTTTTTTTTTACAAATGTTTCTTTTATGGTTGAAGAAAATGTTTTCATAATGATAACACATTTTCTCCATATTAAGTCTCTCGTAGATTCCATGGAGACTAAGTGCAAGTGTCACGGTGTATCTGGGTCGTGTTCGGTCAAGACGTGTTGGAAGGGGCTGCACGATATCAACCACATCGCTGCAGATTTGAAATCCAAGTACCTGGCAGCGACCAAAGTGATCCACCGACACATGGGAACCCGCAAACAGCTCGTGCCCAAGGAGCTGGACGTTAGGCCGGTGAGGGAGGGTGAGCTGGTTTACCTGGTCAGTTCCCCAGACTACTGCACGCACAATGAGAAGCACGGCTCATTCGGCACACATGACAGGTATTTCCATTTCTTCCATTCTGGTGACGCACATGGGGCACGTGTATGCGAGGGTCTGTGTATGTGAAAGCCAGTGTGCTTGGCAGCTCTTAACAAGGAGCACGCTTCTCGCCCCCCAGGCAGTGCAACAAAACGTCCAACGGCAGTGACAGCTGTCATCTGATGTGCTGCGGTCGAGGATACAACGCGTACACGGAGAAGACGGTGGAGAGGTGTCAGTGCAGATACCACTGGTGCTGCTATGTCACCTGCAAGAAGTGCGAGAGGACGGTGGAGCGATACGTGTGTAAATGAGCCCGACCCGGATACCTGGCGACTAACGCAGAGCACTATGTCTTTGGCCGGTTCCTTCTCCTTAAGTGTTGAATTGAGACTGCCACAGTCCCCTTGGTGCAAGTTTTGGGGGTTCTGCGAGTGAAGGAATGCTGCCGGCATACGGGTGCAAAGTGGCCATAAAGGATTTGTGCCGTCCTCTGCTGTAGATATAGGCGGCTTTGGTGGGACAGGGGCAGGGGGGGGCGGATTTCGGGCCCTTATGCTTAGACTGGTCATAGCTCTGTCAGGCGACACGGGCAAAAGGGGAGCGTGTGATTGATTGGGAGCAACACAAGTGCGGGCTTTAGAGGTGAGGATTTCTCCCTTGAATGGAAGCTTCTTGAATGGGAAACAATGGCATGAATCACAAAGAAGTCTATTCCAGTGGGCTCCCTCTTCCCTTCCCCCAGGCTAATTGCTCAATCAGCTTTCAGGTTTCTAAAGGGAAATGTCATTAAACACTAGTAAACAAAGGTATCTCACTTAAGACTTCATGTACATAAACCCACTGCAGTCACTGGAATCCGCCTCCTGGAGGCGATTTTGGTGTTTATTCATTTACTACAGTAGTACTATACATGTTATTCTTACTACTTTGACACATGGTAGAGGATTTTTCTGGAATTCCATATTTTGTATATTAAATTGAACATGAACATGACTGTCCTGTGAATGTATTGTCATATTTATTTTTGAATAAA
Organism: Petrocephalus schoutedeni; assembly: GCA_026780765.1. Taxonomy (NCBI): domain Eukaryota; kingdom Metazoa; phylum Chordata; class Actinopteri; order Osteoglossiformes; family Mormyridae; genus Petrocephalus; species Petrocephalus schoutedeni. The sequence continues at coordinate 4,527,003 of JAODKL010000038.1, forward strand.
ACATTTTATGTAACATTTGTTTGGGCATTTTAATGAATGAGTAGAACTAAATTTAAATGCAAATAAAGTGCGGTTGGTTCTTCCATCCTCCTTGATTATTTATGTTATTTCTTTCTAAGGGAGTGCTCTAAATTTACATTTACAGTATTTAGCAGACACCCTCAACCAGAGCGACTTACATAAGTGCTGAGACGTCTACTTCAGTGAATATATTGTGATACTGGTTCAACAGAAACTGGGCAAAGTATACCATCGGACTAAACTCAGTTGGAAAATATATATTTTTTTAATTATATATATATATATATATATATATATATATATATATAATGTGCTGCAAATGCTAATCTAAGTACTTCTGAAATTGTCTCTTCTAAAATTCCAGCATTAGCAGGTTTCAGTGTTACGTACATTTATATCAGATTTGATTTAGACTGGAGAAATAGTACCATGCAGTCAGAATACCGTAATAAAAATAAGAACTTGGAGATAAATACAGAGCAAAAAATCTGATCCTAGCAAATTTAATGAACAAGTTATCAGTACACTGGGCAGAAGTTTCCAAGGACAAAAAGAAGTCAGCTATCTACAGCAACTGTCAGACAGTTGGCGTTTGCCCTCGAGGTCAGGAATTTAATTGCTGAATAAAAGTGACACTACATAGCAGAATGCTTGTCTTACTAAATAATGGCTGCGTCCCACAGAAAAAGTTTTTTATACTGTCTCGCTCATCAGGCTTGTACTGCTTGAATACAGTTTCTCAATCAGTTACATTCAAAAAATACATTTTTCAACAAATACTAGTAGTATTATGTAAAACTCATGGAGAGACTATTTACTTCAGAAAATTGTTCAGAAATGTATTTGCCTTCCTTGCTTTTGTGTATATTCCCAATCACGAGTTAAATAACATTTAAGTAACACATAAATTGGTTTTAGAGAAGGGGCTCACCATTTCCTTCTCAGCGAAATTTAATCTTACAATCCAGCTATACTCAAAACATTTTGGCACACACTTTCCTACGTGGCTCACAATGGGCCACAAATGATGGATAGCAAAAATTAAAGTTTTGAAACAAAGAAAGTATTGCTTTAGTGTGTATCAAGATGCATACAATCTTAACGTTTCTTTCAATAACATTAGCGAATGTTAAATGAATCTGTGTTTAGTGGTTTGATCTGAGGTTTCTATAATTGCCACAAATTGAAATTTAAAGTATTATTTATGAGGACACTGAACATTCACATGAAATATTACCTAGAGAAAATTAAGTTCCATTTCATTGCATTTGCTTGCAGGTCAGAATGTCTGCCTGCTGTAGTGTTTGTCAGATCAACCTGTCAGTGTCAATAAAGATAAGACTCTGGTACAGCCAGCTTATATATTTGTTACAGTCTTAATGTGTGATATTTTATCATGGAAATGAACCATTTCCCTAATGTGTGGCAAAATCCACAAAGCTTATAAACTATAACAAAAGGTAAGTAGGCAATTCCCCTGACAATTTCAATTTAGGGTACCACTGAATGATTTTAATGTAATATTAAACCAGCTCAAGACCATACAGACCGTAAAACAATATAAGCATATTTTATTTTGACGCTGAATTCCAAGGGCACTATAGTAATTATTATTTGTTGCCAATTACCGCAGTTATATTTCATTTAAAAAAACATGACCACTTAAGATTCTGGTCAATAATTTATTAGTGTTTCATTCTCATGAGGAACTAAGGCAAAGTCTTGTGTTGTCCTACCAGTGCCTTGTTGCTCAGATAGGTAAATCTGTAAAATTGAGCAAATAAATTCTGTTTTTTAAAGAAGAGTCTGTCTTTAACATCCTATAATAATTTAGGTTGATTCTTGGACTATAACAGACATTTTTCAGTCTGTTAGGCTGTTGTTCCAAAATATAAATCCATTTAATTCTTTGCAAGGAACCAGGAAGAATTAAAGTTTCACTACTTTAAGAGCCAAAATACAGAGCTCTCTTAAAATGTTGCCCTTTAAAACAGAGTGCTCTCCTTGGGTGGCGGGTACTAGACTGATCCCTGAGCAAGTATGTAAAAAATGTCCCCCGACAGCCAGAAGCTGGGTGGCTTTTCTTAGGCAGAAACAACTGAGGAGGTGACATGCAGATGGAAGGCTCCCCCTGGACGGCTCAGAACAATCTCACTTATCAGAATCCTATTCAACAGGAGTCCGGGATATGTAGTGCTTAAAGACTGCTGAATGCACACGCAATTGGAACAGTTTTTCTTAATTACTTTTTGAATTTAATGACACTTCAATGACAAATTACTAAAGGTTTCATAACTAAGACATGATCATGCACTGACCATAGTCATATGGCTAGTGCATGAACTTCTCTAGAACTGTTATGGAAATGATAACAGACAAAAAATATTGATTACTGACAAGCACCGTCTTAGGGGCAATGAGTAATAGGAGTTTGGAAGAGGACTTTCATGTAGGTGTAAAGTATTTAGGGGCAAGGGTGATTTACAATAAGCTAGGCATATTTCTCACATTGCTGGAAGAAACAGGTGTTGAAATTGTTTCAATTTTCAAAATAAAACTCATATTCTGACATTTAGTCTTTTTGGGGCAAGGGACATTACACAGGAAAAGGACAGTATGGAATTTTAAATTCAGGCTCTGTGTAGCGTGCACACTGAAGCATGGGGGCACTGTGTAGCTCAGTGGGGTCGGCTGCCTGGACAGAGTCATTTCATCGTTGGGCCCCTGAGCCGGGCCCTTATCCCCCAAGTGCTCCCTGGACAGGCTGACCCCGCTTTCTCAATGCAGCGCTTTGGCGAAAAAGGCATCTGCTAAATAAATACAAGTAAATGCGTAAATACGTAAATCACTTACTCAGCACAGGGTTTGCGGTAAGCCTCCAGCCAATTCCAAGACACACAGGACACCAGGCAGTGGACACAATGGACGGGAATCCAATCTACTGCATGACACACATATACAAAGGACAATATATAAACAAAAAGTTACCTGAACACGTGTCTTTGGACTGTGGGAGGCAAACCGAGTACCCAAAAGGAAACCCACATACAGAGAGAGAACATGCAGCCTCAATCTGTACAGATCCACAGCAGAAAGCCAATCCACAAGACAAAAGGTGTGAGAATAGAGCTACCCAGTGAGTCGTCTCCTTTCACTTGTCCATTAAGTTCAAGAAAAATGTATTCTCATTCAAAAATATCATTAGGCACAATATATGGGTCTAAACAATATAAAATATTATAATTAAAAAAGTTACTAACCATTTAAAGTTGTATGCAGGAAGCACCTAAAGGCTGCTGTCTGAAAGGGATTATGCAGAAGCAGAGACAAGCTGAATAGAGGACGGGAAATGAACTTGACCCAGTCTGCTGACCTTCTGCAGTAAAAAAGAAGAATGAGCCTTCAAATTGCTGGCATTCTGTAGATCCCATTACTGCTGGTAACACAGAACTCTCTCCTGGGAGAATTTCACTGCTTCTCAACCTCCTGAAAGTTCACAGATGGACGAAAAGTACTCAAAGATTTACTAAGATGTTATACATTCCACTTCCATCTTTTTCTGCAAAAGAGCAAATATCTTTAGCATCTCCAATAAAAATTTCCATTGTATGCTACAATACATACTTTGAGTAGGTCAATAACCATAGTCCTGTTAGTTCCATGGAAAACCAGGATGGCAAATAGGATCATGATATGGCAAGATATGTGAAACACTGAGTGGGTTAAGCAAGTTTTTTTCCACAAGTAGGTAAAATTCTTTAAAACAGGAATTAAAATTCCAGAGAAATGTAACAAAATATCTCACTCTATATGAACCACAGTAAGGCTTAAAATTTCAACAAAGCAACACACTTAATTGGTTAAAAAAATGTTCCACTGCAATGGATATTCATGCATTATGAGGTACTTCGGATGCATCTTACCAACCTAAACAAATCCATCAATTTTCTGCAACTGCTTGTCCTATTTAGGATTGTAGGGGGTCCAGAGCCCATCCCAGAGTCTATGGGCACAAGGCAGGGAAGAACCCAGGATGGGATGCCACCCCATCATAGGACACACTCATACACCATCCACTCACACATGCACAATTTCACTAACTCCAAATCATCTCAGCATGGTCTCAGACTGTGGGGGGGAAACCGGAGTACCCAGAGAAAACCACAGACAAAGCCACAAACCCTGATCCCAGGGCTGAGAGGCAACAGTGTTAAGCACTGTGCCACCCAGCCACCCCAACTGAAACAAACCTATTTCCAAAGCTATTTATGCTGCAGTCTGATATTTTGCATTTATTTATATCATTCCTATTTCCCTTAGAGGGCCCTGAAATAACATGGATATGGAAGACATCTCTGACTATGCTGTGAATCATGAAGGAGAACTAACTTCATGCTGAATGGGTTCAACCCCCCAACCAGGTGGAAGGGCCAGTAATATACTGTCAAATTAAACGACCCTGATCCCCTCTTCCTTACAATCCCTCGAAGAATATTGGTGGAGTCCGGTGCATCATTTAGTGACATGGTGGATAAACGGCTCTGTTCTGCAAGCAGTCATTGCAGAGCTATGAAACGCTACTCACTATTTAAATGTCAGTATGCAAACTGCAAACTACAGGCAACTGCGCAAAAAATGTCTATTTTTGAAGTGCTGCTGTAAGCACTTCAAAACATTTTTATTTAAAAAAATTGTAACGATATTAATCATGTAGGTCTTCATTTTGGTTTGTAAAAGTCAGGGCTTCCTTTATACATGGAACCAAAACACCATGGACAACTGTAAACATGTAACTAAGTATAACTCATGCACAATACCTCACAAAAACTGGCTAGAGGCTGTCATTCTCATACTTAACATGACATTCTGGATTATTAACAAAACAGAAAAAAGTTATTTAAAAAGCTATGCTTATTATGAGGGGAAAAACCCACTATAAAATCATACTCTGGGAACAAGCTGGGTGATGGTTAAGTAAGTGGACTAATGTACTGCAAGTTACTTGGTTAAATTCTACAAATGACCTTGGTAGACTTGGGAGTTCTTATTCACAATTATTTAGACTGCAATCCTTTTGATTTTGAGCAGGTCATGGCTTCACCAAGTTTTACTGTCACTGCATAGTTACATAACAAAGCTCAATGAAGATAGCATTGTTATAAGAGAGCAAAAAAAAAAAAAAAAGTGTTCTCCATCCAAACAAATTCCACCTTTGAATTGGTTTGGGACTAATTGTTAAATGAGTCATTGTAAATGCAGACATTTTTACACCCTGCCCAAAGGGATGGAGGGGGAATTTCACTCTTTGCTACAGGACCCTCCCTTCTGCCGCAGAGGAAGGTGTGTGTCCCGGCAGCCGCAATGCAAATGCCGAGAGCTGTATTTACACACAGTTATTTCCAAGTCAGTCTGAGTTACTCTAACTTTGTTTTCTGAAACCACCGTATGTGTGAGAAAGACTGCGTGTGAATATATACAATACATAAATAGAAAATGTAAAGATATGAACAAAGCAATATGCAGTGAACAACAAACATTACACATAATACTTGCTTAGACTGACCATCAAAACATCGCCAAAGAAAGCTGCAAATGTTAGTTTGAGTGCTTCTTTCAGTACAGTCCATTTATCTATAGTAATTTTGTAGCAATTACAGACTTTATATTACCGAAATGAAGACAAACACTGCCACGTTCAGGAATGACAACAATTAGCAAATAAAAAGGAAACTTATACCAACAAAAGCAGAATGATTTTTGGATGGAAGACACTTAATCCTTTCATGTCTCTCTCCACTTGTAAATACAGGTGTTTCATTGTGTGAATTAGAACACCAGAAATCCATCATGTTCAATTGTTTTCTGTTGTTACAACAATTTTGGATTATCATTATGACCCAAAAGTATTGTAGTCACTTAAGATATATTACATATATCAATATATCTAAAGTATAAAATCTTTCGTTACCTCATTTGAATATTTTGTGTTTTTGAGATATCACATGATAATTACTCTCAAACAAAGTAATTCTGTATTTTGAAATACACAGAGCTTTGTTGTCTTTCATTATTATTTGAGATATTAGTATTTAGCTTCTGAGTTGAATTATGTCACTTTTGGTAGAAAAACTTTAAATACGGGTAATTTTATAATTTTATAAGTTAATTGAGAGATGATTGAAATATTCACTCAGATTGCTCTGGCAATTAACAGAACCATCTACTGTGGTATTTTGTTATTGCGATGGTAATTGGCATTGATCAGTTATAGTGGTGTTGTGATACATCGCAAGTTCTTAAAATACCATGCAAAGAAGAATGTTTCTCTTTTGGCTGACCTCCAGAGTTCACACACTAAAAATACAGACAAACCCTGTAAGATCAAAATAATCACCTCTCGGCTGTGGTCTTAGATTAAAAAGTCACATTTTCAAAACACCAACGATATCTACCCGAAGATTAATTGCACTTATACGGTGAGATATATTTCCGTTTCTGTGTTTATAGATTTAAAGTAAGTAAACTGAGTAAACTATTTTAGAATAGAGTAAACATTAGACTGTTAATTACCTCCCTAAGGGCAAAAATACGGGACAGATTGAAAATAAATGACGCTCTTACTTTTGTGATTGTATGAGAAGAAGCTTTGGCCCAAGAACATTGACACAAAACACTCGCACCAAACACTGATGATTTAAATTTTAGCACGTACAGCACCAAAAATACTACATTTAAACAGCTAACCAGTTTTTTCATTGGAAATACATAATATACCAGGATAAATTACCAGGGACTGTATATCAAAGTAAAGGCCAAACTGAAAGGGATTGCAATGAGCCATCAATGCACCACATGGCAAATTAAATCTTTACCGTGTCATTAGAATACGTTGTATTTCATTTGTTGTTTTTATGCCTGCATCCCAACACACAGCTATTTGTCGCTTGGATCTGCAGCAGTTGCTATAAAAAAAACAAAGACCAAACTAAGCTTAGTTTAACAGAAAGAAGGTAAATACTAAAATCCTACACAAGTCACTACCTTATTGCCAGCTTGCATAATAACCAGAAACCTTGAAACAATGGTTTCATCAATGGTTTTAAGGTACACTAAACCTTAATTTTCTCTCTCTTATAGATTAGTTGTGGTAGACCGCACACACATTCTTGTGCAAGAGGTCATATTGATCCTTTGTGTTGAAAATTCTCAGCCTAGCCAAAAAGGTTTATGTAGCTATTGAGTTTAAGCTGACATTAAGCAAGTGCTGCGTATGAAATCTGTCTCATAGTCAAAAAAGAAAAAAACAAACTGGAGACAGAGTGATTCTCTTGGGGTTAATAGTGGTACAATTGTTCAAATAAGTCCAAAGAGCCATGTGAGGATTGTTCTCATACATATATAACGAATGACACTAAAGAGCTCTCATATATATATATATATATATATATATATATATATGAGCTCTTTAGTGTCATTCCACAGAGGGGAAAAAGAGCAGGCTTTTGTTAACATTGGTCTAAGGTGAAGGAGTTTCTTGGGGACTGATGACAAATGAGAAGGGAGTCATTAATAAAGCAACTCCCTAAAAAGTCAAGCTGTGAGCCCAGATGGTTCCTAATATGTGGAATGCCACGTTTTTCACAACTCGCAAATGGAACCGTTTGATTAAGCTAGAAACTCCTCACAGCCGTTTTCACCTGATTCAGAAACAGCCAGCTGGAATGATTGTGGTACATTGTCACATCTCCTCACCCCAGCGCACAGACAGAAGTGATGCAGAAGTGTCACCCTTGTTCCCATCTTTGCCACCTCCCGGGTATTTAGCAATCCCTCAGAAGTGTTAAGGATGAATAACACCTCAAAAGCAAGCTCAATTTATACCAAATACTCCACCCACTCATCTCTTATCAAGTTGAGGGACATAATTGCCATTTACCACAGACAGAAACTGCCACCATTTGCATTTTCAGTGCAGATGATTGTTAGTTGGATAGCATTTGCAATTAGCATAAGCAAGTGGCTTGAGAATGATCATTAATATTTCTGCTTAAAGATGCAAAGATTTTGCTATATACGTCACTTAATACACATGCACTGTCTGCAGCCCCACTCTAAATATGTTCAGCATCCGTGCGCCCATCTTCCCTGACTGTTTACCTAGGAGAGGGTGTCACACCAAGCCCAGGGCATAAGTTATGATTTAAATCAGTCTATTTTAACATCTAACCCAGGACTGGGTTATGAGGTGGCTTGGAGCTTAACCCAGGCACCACAGAGTATAAGAGGGCTATACCCTGGATGGGATGCCAGTATGATTTTCATTCTGTTTTTAATCAGTTCATTCATGTTGGGCATGTTGGGATATGTTTAGCAAAAGTGTACTAGGTATGGAAAAATGCTTGTGAGCAGTTATATAAAACTGTAATACACATTGATATATTTAATGTTAGCAGTATTACATAAATAAGTATGAGAAACCTATGAGCAAGTGCCCTTGAGTGTCTCAAACCTGAGTTATGATGAAGTTGTCCAAACTGCATTCAGTACAGCTGTCCAGGGCTAATGGAGTTCCCAGGAACCATATAACATTTCCTCTAACCCAGGAGAACAAAACGTTAAAATGGAAGAATCCCAGAAATGGAAAAATGGCAGAGCTCACTGCAGTTCACTATAGAAATAAGACGAAACAAGGAAATAATGTCAAAAGACCAGTATTTTTTTTAGCACGTAAGGCAGTTCTAGGGCAGTTTAGCCACAGGGAATCACAGCTAAAACTCTGTACTGTTGTGATCTTCCATTCTACACACATCAAGATTCCATCATGTTTAAGTGCTATTTTGCGTAACATGGAAACCGCATCTTTGTATTTCTATCTACTGCTCACTTCTGCTTAATGCATTACCAGAAAGCAGTCTTTTGTGAGCCTTGTGTGCTACATACTGCTTCTCAAACTAATACAGTTTTCAAATGCATGGCAAACTAGACAGAATGAAATGACGAAAAAAGTAAATGTTTCAGATATTTTAACAGTGTGGTGTGGACACGGCTCCCAGATTATGCCACATACTCTTCATCTGCAACATTTCACTAGAGATTTAAGGCGAAACTGCTTAAATTTGTTTTATGGTCATTTATTTGCAAAAAAGTAACTGGTGGGTAGCGAACAAAACATGGTAAAGTGACTGTTGTATTATTACATAGGCATTTCAAGTGCTACGCTTACAAACAGTGCTCAACCGCTTTTTACTTGCAGTACAGTAATAGTTTCCAGAAAGCCCCATGTACACAAGGGTTAAATTAGCAGAGAACAAACATAAAACACTTATCACATAAGCTGTAACTCTGTTCAATAATATAAAGTAATCATAATAAAAATTAAACAATTCCAGTATAAAAAAAACCAACAATGCAGGGGCCCCTAGTGATTAGATAGTAACAGAGCGATTGTTATGACCAAATTCTGTGGTTGTGCAAAACAGATTTGAATAGTTGTAATTTAGCATTGGGCCCGGGTGGAGATTACAAATGCACAAATTCAATATACAACTACGAATCCGTATTACTAGGGCAGACATTCAATATTAATTAAAAC
>JAODKL010000038.1:4564096-4575550 GCA_026780765.1 Petrocephalus schoutedeni
TAGGCTAACAATCCCTGCCCAGAGCCACCATCCCATCACTGGCGATGTGATTCTTGATACTTTCAATAGCCACAAGATGGCGTCTTAAACTCACTTTTATATAAGTTTGCGCTAGCAAGCAATGATTTTAATAATGATGTTATATCCATGACCTTGCAGACACTGGTACAAACCCCTAACCCACTGAACAGCAGCCATGTCATCAGGGCAGAGTGGTCCCCAGTGAAGTCCCGCACTGAGAACACATTACCATTACCAAATGACCATAACAGATCTATACAGTATGGGTACTTCTATAATACTCATCATGAGAGTTCTGAATACCTTTGTTTACATAAAGTTCAGTGATAAAGCTAGTCAAAAGTGGTCTGCTATTTCTCTGCATGCTATGAAGGGGAAAAACGCAATTATCAAAGTAAACAATAGTAAAGAATTCAAAATGCCAAATATTAAAAAAAAAAATATATATATACATATAAAAAAAAAAAAAAAAAAATATATATATATATATATATATATAATCGTTTAATAAAGTAATAAAACTAACAATTAATTATCCATACAATCTATCTGAATACAATAACTTAAGGCATTCCAACTGAGATCGAATTTATAAATTAATTTTATATAAGAAAAACAAGAATGCCACATAACTTTTCGTGTTCATTAATGTTTTTGAGAGAATGGGACTGAAGTTTAAATTCCTGTCAGATTTTTAATAATAATAAAAAAAAGAATTCATTGCCATGGTCAAAATACAGCATACGTGTCAGAAATAAAATCTGAAACAAATATGTGGCCATGCCATATAACCATACCTATACTTTAGAAGTAAAAGTACTACACATATAAATAAACAGGAAGCCAACTAATTATGACATGGTATAATATGTGACATACGCGCGGTCTCCAAGACCAAACCCGGGAGTATTCTGAAAGTCATCATTATAGGAATACCTCGGTGCTGCCAGGTCACCAGTGACAGGCTTCTGAAAGGTGTCAAGCCCTGCCTCCCCAAAATACAGGACCCCCTGACAGCTGCTGTGCGGCAGGGCTCAGGCTAGGGCATCAGGAGCTGCAGGCTTTTTACGGCAGAAAGACCCATACCCCTGCTGTGACCATTTATAGAGAGTATATAGCGAGTGACTGGATGACTAAGATGGCCTGAAGTCAAGTAAAAAACTTTGAAACCAGAATCTGTAAATTTGTCGAAAGCAAATATAAACAGTACCCAAACTGTTGTCCTGCCAAAATATGTCCCCCTAAAGCCAGTTATGGACAGTTTAAGAATGTTTTGTATGTTGTTTGGAGCCCATATTGTAATCATATTGTTTAATTTCTATGTTCCTCAAGTATAAAAAGATAGTTGATGGGAAAGATCAAAGATAAGCATGCAAAAAATGAACGGATTAGTCATATTTTAAAAACCATTCTATACAAATGTCTGTCGCATAAGAATACATTTTTTAATTAATGCGTAATCCTTGGAAATTTGATATGATGTGATTCCTCATGTATAAAACAGATGTAAAAAACATATAATTTGCATACTGGACTACCCATTCTTTGCTTTCAAGAAACTTTTCCATTGCTGGGACAATGTGCTATATTTACAATCAAAGAATCTGAGTGAGATTCCTGTTGAGTGCGTTCTTTGGTGTGACGAGGTCAGCAATCCTGCGACAGATACAGCCTTGACCTGAATGTCTTTACGAAAAGCAAACAGACAAGCAAATAAATAAAGCCGTCAATAGAATTACGACTCACGGTTAGCCAAATTCCAAGTTATCCCCCTTGTGATAGCAAAATACCCTCCCCTTAGAGTGAATTATATTTAGAACTGGTGCCAGACTGGAACCACCCCATTGGATACACTGGCTGCCATTCAGGACGTGTGAAGAAATAAGAAGCCAGTGGTAGATGTGGTGCTTCTCGTTGGGAGCGTTCCTCTAGCCATATTTAACCCAGGAGGAGAATGGGGTAGCATTAAATAGTCTTTCTGGTATTATTTGATCTTCAGGTTGGACTCAAGTACATGGGAATTGTTTTACAAAGTCAGAATAGCAGACATAGGAAGTGAAATTCTTGAAGCGTTAGCTGGGTAGCGTCATTCTCTTCCCAGGACAGGGCCTCAGCTCGTAAAGCAGACCGAGCGAGTCGCCTGTATCTGTGACCTATGCGGAAAGACTGCAGCCTGGGACCGTCTCTCTGCTGGAGATGTATGCACTGATCAGGTGGGTCTCTAAGACTTCTTCTTTACACATTATACTCTTAACAACAAAATGCTATTTTCTCCAGTAGGCATGGTGCATTTTCATGAGTTCTTTTAAAATTAGAGGTGAAATGAAATGAAAATCCAAAAATGACTGCTAAGATGGTAAAAAAAAAAAAAACAGCAGAAATTAAGTGCATTTTGCCTAAATGAACAATTGAGAATTAGGAAAAAAGTACAATAAAAATAATAATTCTGTATTATTGTAATCAAAGAAAAAATTGATTTTGCCCTGGACAGGCCACCTCTTTGTAAATATTGTAACTAGTACACACTATTGGGTAACACTTTACTGGAAGGGACACAAACACTTAGTAGTAACTCAGTTACTACTGAAGTACAAATTACGAACAAATACAGTTGCTGCTTAAGATAAAAGATCATGATTCATTAATGATGAGCAAACTTGACACTGGTGTTTCACTTGTGTTTTTCATTACTTGTCCCTTTAGTAGTTTCTTAGTACTTCCTCCGCTGGTTCCTTCAGTAGTTTACTAAGATTTACAGAGTTAACAGATACAGTAATAAATATAGTAACTGCTTGGGATGAAAGATGCATCATGATTTATTAACGATGAACAAACATGAGATCAGTATTTTACGTTAATCATTATTTGTTCCTATAGTACTTCCTTCAGTTGTTCACAGAGGTTTACAGAATTAACAGGTATAGTAACAAAATAGTATCTGCTTAGGATAAAAGATGTGTGACAATTCATTAATGATGAACGAACGTGAGATCAGTTTGTGACTAACACTTAATTTGTGGTTAATTAATACATAAGCAATAGCGTGATCCTACATTTGTGCCCCGTCAAGTAAAGTGTTACCGATAATTGCTAATAAAATTTATTAGTACATTCTGCCCAGAAACCATAAAGTTTGGCTATTAAGGCGGTAGACAGATTTTATGCAGTGAAAATACATTTGACAAAACAGACAAGAAGAAAGCTTAAGTTATATAGATATCAGTATATCTACTTGCAGATAGTTTTAATGGCTGAATAGGACCATTAAGATTATTATTAGTCTAGATTGTCTACGAATACAAGACAAAGGGAGCAAACCGACGGTGAGACAAAACATTCCCAGAGACATTAGCCATGCAAGTGTCCCCAATTTTCATCTTACTTACACAAAATGTTTTATTACAATTGACAGTTACATAAGAAATAGTCAATACACATTTACCTTATTTACATTTATTTTATCTCACAGATACTTTTGTTCAAAGTGACATATAACGAGGTAAATATATTACAAGATATGTTATATCAAAAACGGAATCGCAAACCTAGACACGCTGCGAACAGGACAGTTTGCCGCGTTGTGTGCGAGCACCTTACCAATGCAGCATAACGCCAGTGCAGTGGGGCGCTCTACTCAATGAGCAAGGAGCCTCATTTCCCAGGGAGACTCTTATCAGGTTTCTTACTATGAGATGTCACCTGCTCCAGGTCACGGCCATGGAGCATGGGGACACTCGGCCTCCGAAAATTCAGCGAACATTTTTGGAAGTGCGAGTAGTGACTAGCGGTCCAGCACTGCCTGGAATGTAGCGCCGGCCAGCCTGACACAGGCAGAGACGTATCGGCGTTTTAGCGTTCAGCCACGCACACAGATGTATATTATATTCCACCAGCTTTCACTCATTCTCGTCATAATTATATGAAGTGGTGGGAGCCCCTATGAAGCCGCAGGTGGGCGAGTTGGGGTTAGGGTTAGGCGCAGGTGGTTTGGGTTAGAGTTAGGCGCAGGTGGTTAAGGTTAAAATTAGGCACCGGTGGTTTGGGTTAGAGTTAGTGTTAGGTGCCGGTTGTTAGGGTTAGGGTTAAGCACCAGTGGTTAGGGTTAGGGTCTGTGCTGCCTCAGACGATGGCCCTCTAGGCGGCTGCCTATGTCACTTAGGCGTTGACTGAAAGTCCAAAATTTACAACAAATATTAACCATAACTGAGGGTCAGACAAAGAGCTGACGCGTGAGGAAGAAGCGATGCATTGTATGTTACGTGTTACAGTTTAGCTTGGTTTGTTTTCAAAACTTGTTTGATCTCTACAGGAAACCATAAACATTAAATAAACTGTAGAAATGTATTAGCTCTTCCCCTCATAGGGGCTTTTTTGCAAATACGTGGCTGGCGAGAGTCACATCGCCATGTGACTCAGATGTTTCCATCTGCACACTGTTATGGGAGTGGCTTCCTTGGTAACAAGATAGATGGAGGTAAATGTTCTCAATGGCCAAAATGAGAGCAAGAATTCTTTGGGTCTTTGTGCTCATATGCTGCCACAAAAATTTAAGTAAAAAAAAGTTTCATATTTAAATAAAAAAAAAATCTATGATTTAGTTTGCTTCAGAAGAACATATAATGCGAGTAAAATGGTTCGCATATTCCAAATGTGCTATGTGTGCTCTTTGTATAAATGCTGTCTGTTAGATGGAGTCATTTGCATGGTTATTAGGTTATTAGGGAAGACACTTTGCGGTAAATATAAGCGGAACAATAACAAGCTAACAAAGCTGCTCATTTGATTATTCATTTCTAAAAACAAAAAAATTTAATTTGGAAAAAAAAAACATTTTGTTTGCCGCAAACTCCAGTGTCTGGAGTTAACAGAGAGTGACATAATGACCCAGAAAAGTCCAGTCAGTGACATGTCTGTGGCTGAAAGTGCCTTGTTCATAAGACATGTCAGAGTGGCCTGGCCAGACTCATTGAAGCTAACAGAAAGGGCACAAGTGCAAAAATAACATTATCTGCACGACATTGGTGTGCAGAACGGCCGATCTGAACACACTCTGAGCTCAGCAACCCTTGAAGTGAATCTGGAGACAAAAGGGCGTCAAAAATGTGGTTCTACGTACCAATGTACAGTTAGATGCAAGATTTAAAAAAGCTAGACAGAGGCATTTCTTTGGTGTTGCTATCCAGCATGAATAAAGCTACAGGTGCAGTTCCTACTGGCCGTAAATACAGGTTGCCGGCTTGTGTTTCTCTGTGTAGGCCTGAGATTGCACAACAGCTAAAATGGGAGACTGGAGTCTACTCGGGAAGTTGCTGGAAAGTGCACAGGAGCACTCCACCGTGGTGGGCAAGGTCTGGCTGACTGTGCTCTTCATCTTCCGCATCCTGGTCCTGGGCGCCGCGGCCGAGAAGGTCTGGGGCGACGAGCAGTCGGGCTTCACCTGCGACACCAAGCAACCCGGCTGCCAGAACGTCTGCTACGACAAGACCTTCCCCATCTCGCACATACGCTTCTGGGTGCTGCAGATCATCTTCGTGTCCACGCCCACGCTCATCTACCTGGGTCACATCCTGCACCTGGTGCGCATGGAGGAGAAGCAGAAGCAGCGGGACAAGGACCAGGCTCAGCGAGGACCGCAAGACGACAAGCAGCCCTTGCTGGAGGACGCGAAGGCCAAGAAGGCGCCTATCCGAGACGATAAGGGTCGCATCCGCTTGCAGGGTGTCCTCCTCCGTACTTACATCTTCAACATCATCTTCAAGACCCTCTTTGAAGTGGGCTTCATCGTAGCTCAGTACTTCCTGTATGGATTTGAGCTGAAGCCCCTCTACACTTGCAACCGTCCGCCGTGCCCCAACGTAGTGAACTGCTACATATCCCGACCCACAGAGAAGACCATCTTCATCCTTTTCATGCTTGCAGTGGCATGCATTTCCCTGCTCCTCAATCTCGTGGAGATGTACCATTTGGGATTCACCAAGTGCCGCCAGGGCCTAAGGTATCAGCAAGCCGGCCAGGCTTCTGAGACGGA
Source organism: Petrocephalus schoutedeni (assembly GCA_026780765.1). NCBI lineage: Eukaryota > Metazoa > Chordata > Actinopteri > Osteoglossiformes > Mormyridae > Petrocephalus > Petrocephalus schoutedeni. The sequence continues at coordinate 4,570,146 of JAODKL010000038.1, forward strand.
CTCGAAGACGCCAAGTGAAGCCGTCATACCTTACGGGCCGAGCTACAATTACTTCCCTAATCATCATTCTGCACCTGGGCCATACCAATCGGGCTCAAGGTACAGCCTCAATCCTCTCACCGAGCCAGACTCAGCTTACCACCCATACAACAGCAAGGTGGCTTACAAGCAGAACAGGGATAATCTGGTCATGGAGAGGAACAGCAAGCCCGAGGAGACGGACCTGAAGGTGAAGAAGAGCCTGAGCTCCCCCCCCGACTCACCAGCTCAGAACCAGCGCCGGCCGAGCCGCGCCAGCAAACACAGCACCAAGACCCGGCAAGACGATCTGAAGATCTGATGGTCTGCATTCGGTGCAGCAGATGCTTGATTGTTTGCTGTCTGCAGAGCATTTGCGGTCTAGTCTTCAGACTGATCATGGCCTACCGATGGATTAGTAGGGGTGCCACACGTGTCCTTCATTTCCAGCAGCGTGGGTGGAATAGAACGGTGGTCAAAGAGCCATGTGGTCTGTCATTTAATCTTCACCCAAGTGGTTTTGGTAATGGCTGGTTCCATCAGATGCTGTCTAAATGTGTGGGCCAGCTTGGTTGTGCAGGTATTTGCTTTGGAACATATGAAAGCTTTTAGTTTTACTTGAGAACAACAATCTCTTGATGACAAGTCATCACGAGAGAGTCAGCAAAAAACGAAAGCCGCCAAATGTCTGAACTGATTATAATGCTAGACGTTTTTTGTTCATTACATGTAAAAAATCTAAGATACCTTTTCCAGAGCATTAAAAAGGGTAGGAAAAAATAAAAACAAAAGTACAGGCACCCACATATATCAAGTAGCTGGTAATTTCTGTCCAATTCCCTGGGACCTGCCATAGCAGGACTTAATGTAAGCCTGGAAAACTCACAAGACTTTCCCTTCTGTCAATGTGTTGATTTTATTGTATATCAGTTACCTTTACCAAGATCATACCCAACTTTGGGAATATTTGCCGAGACAGAAATACACCCTCAGACCCGCATTTCCCACGGGGCAGGAGACGTCCCAACGTATCGCACCGCATACCCTGCTACGCCTGCCTGCCGCACGAAACTTACAATATTTTTACGTGTCGTCGTAACGCTATGGCCATCGTAAGACCGAGAAATTGTAAGCTGAACCATCGTAACTCAGGGACCAACTGTACATAAAAGGAAAATCAAATGGCACTAGTCTATTGCTCTACAACCAAAGATAATTCTGAATGTTCTCCAACTGTACAACCACAGCAAATCTATTCTAAGAAGTAAGGGCAATTTAATCCATTGATCCTAAATGGGTAAACTGTTCCTGGGACTAGGAACACATTTAACCTGGTTAAACGCGTTCCTGGGACTAGGAACACATTTAACCTGGTTAAACGCGTTCCTGGGACTAGGAACACATTTAACCTGGTTAAACGCAACTTCTTCAAATCAAGTAATTAAAAAACCTTTGAAAAGTCAACTGCATGAAAAATCTCCAGCACAGGGATATGATGGGGCATAATGCTTTTCCCCCCCGTTAGCTGTACGAGCATCACTAAGAATCTGCAACAAGCCGCGAACGTGAAATCTTCACATATAAAAACAGCGTAACTAGACTTTTCAATAGCGATTTTGTCAGGTTACATTTAAGCATTAGAGCCTATTTTGTTAAAGAGAGCCATGGTTGTTGCCGTTATCAGAATGATTCAAAACTGGCATACTGAGTTTTTAATTCACAGATGATACCTATGAGAAATAACTTAAAAAAAAAAAAAAAAAAAAAAGCCCTCTCATAATACTCTCACCTGGCTCAAAATAACATTTGAACCAATGCTGAAAATCTGGCTGGATTACAGATTACTTATTGCTGCATGCCAACATCTAGGTGCCTACACATACTTGAACAATCCTGACACACGTAACACAGCAGAATACACAGAGGTGATAATGACAGGCACTCGCTGTGGCTATGCTAACACGGGCCTCACTGCAGGTCACAAAGCACAACGCGCCTTCCCGGGCTCTCCATTGGTCTCATTTAGAACAAGCCGTATTCCCGCTTTAAAACAATAAATCATCACATTAGCATTTCATCAATATCAGTTTTCATTTTTAATCTTCTCTCTTTGGCAGAAAATAAAGCCGTTCTTCAAATTGCTAATATAGCGCATTCATCTACATTTTATGGTACAGATGCAACGGTTGGGGGAAAAAAAAAATTGTACACTATTGGATTCAATACAACACAGTATTGATTTATCACGTGGGAAAATGAGGCAACTGTACACAACTGCAATGCATCCATAAAATGAGAGTGGCCTGGCATTTTACACCTGGCGACATGCCAGTGACTGCACTGTATCCAGCGGGGAGAGCAGAGGTGGGAAACACGCTCACTGTACCATGAACACAAAGGTGCTGCCCTACTTTTCAGTGCCAAACACTGTAAAAGCTTCTTATCTCGCTTTATTTCTTCCAGAGTTAAAGCATAAACCACAACAGAAACACCACCTTCATGGATGAGTAACTGAATCTTAATAGGCAACAGGCAAAAACATTTTGTAAGTTTAAAAAAAAAAAAAAAATTATATATATATAAATGAATATTTATATATTGTGGCACAAAATAAAAGGATCTCTCAATCACAGGCTTTTTTTCCCCAATTTAAACTTTATTAATAGGTACATGTATACATTATTGAAATTGTAATGGTAAATTTAGCTTTTATCCAAAAGTACTGCAGACCATGTAATAAAGTAGAAAGGAAAATGGGCAGATGTAGTAATTATAACTACAACTGACTGACAATGCTTTCAAGTTGTTAAAAAACTAAGATTCCAACCTTTTAAACTTCTATAACAAAAACAGACTGTCAACACAGAAGCACTTGAAGCCTAAATGCCAGAGTGGCATCATATATACTCCTACATAAGACTATTCCGAGAGGCGCTAGAATAAATGCTCTCAGTATTTTGGTATAATCCACGAGTCGCACAGAGTGAAATGTGTGGCGGAAAGGTGGTGACCAAAAGACCTTCCAGAATTTTCACGTGCAAGAAATATTTCAGAATTAAGACCTTTCCACCATTTGAACGACTACAAAAACACAGAGTCAGCAAAGAGGTCCAGCATCCATCAGGGCTCAGATGGCGTGCTCCTGGCCCGTGTGGTCTCTGTAGACCTCCCTGACGGCCAGGATCCGGTGCAGCATGGTCTCCAGTGTGGCCTGGTCCATCGGGACGGCAGAGTACCAGAGCAGGCTCTCTGCCACACAGGACCTCTCAGGCTGCAGGTAGAACACATCACTGCGGTTCCTCACTGCTCCAGAACTGCGGGAGAAAAGTTAAAATTATTTCAATATGACATGCTGGCACTAAAGAGGGAAGAGAAAAGCCACCCTTCTGGTTTGAATCAGCGGTCAGAAACCATTGAGCAGTCAGTCAGACAGACCAGCGATCTCCAACCTTTAATGCACCATGAACCGGTTTCGCGCAAGACAATATTTCCATGGACTGGGGGTAGATTCAAGTACATAATAAAATAAAATACATAATCGGATAATGACCTATATAATGTAAATGTAATTATTACATTTTATATTATGCACTTTATTTCTATTATTATTATTATTACATTGTAATATATACCACATAATGCAACTCGCCATAATGCAGAATCAGTGGGAGCCCTGAGCTTGTTTCCCTGCAACTAGACGCTCCCATCTGGGGATGATGGGAGACAGTAACACCCGTGTGTTCCTTACGCCCAGTCTACTCGTTTAGGTTGCTGTCACTGCAGACAACCCGGCTTTACAGAGATAGGATGTTGGAAATGGAAGCAGGGTTTTCAGTGTATCTGTGGAGATCTCAGGATATCCCACCTTGACCTTAGTCCAGAACGTACAGAGATTTGAAGTTGTCTCAAGTGTACTTTAAAGGCCACTGACATTTGTGATCTGAAGCTGTTGATCCTGAGGTTTGTCTTTCAGTCATATTTGCTAGGGTTAGCTTTGCGACTGAGAAGTGCGGGAAAGATTTGCGGACGGAAGAGGTCATTTTTCAAAATGAAATGCCGAAATGCAGACGGATGCAAACAAAATAAAAATAAATGTATTCTTTCTGTGCGACGCAGTTTGGCACAGCCCGCGGCCCGATACTGGTTGTTACCCCCCCGTTTCGGACATTCCGCGGCGAGTGTGACAGTCAGACCTTCTCACAGTTGCATCGATTAGCCTGCTTCACTCAGCATCGTTGGGTCGCTGGCTAACCATTAGCCCACAGAGGCCAGTCTCAAAAACAGTTCAAGATAACCATTTCATTTTTTGGTCTCTGTTTGGTATCAAAACACACACACACACACACACACACACACACACCTTCCTCAGTGGTGCTTACAGACCAGCAGCTTGCTTGCTTACTTACTTACTTACATCTTCTACTTGACCCATACTTACCACTTGGACAGGTAGAACTCAAAGAACTTGACCGGGCATCTGAGGGGATTCATCCTGTTTTCTTGCTGCTCCTTGACTGGAACTTCCTCGTCCCTCTTCCTCTTACCCAAGGCAGCGTCTGAGTAAATAAAGAGTGGGCAGCTTGAATGGGTTCTGCAACCACAGTGTGTAACGGCAAGACCGAGTAAGCACACCGAGTAATGGCCAGAGCCCAAACGCCTGTGGGATTCTCCTGACGGCTCCTAAGGAGAAGGTCAGAACTAGAATGGATTATTATGATTATTATTAAATGTAACAGTTGTAACACCCTTGGAGAAAAGGGTAAAATATTGTATATTGATACAAGATACTCAGCCTCCAATACATGTTAAAACCTGTAAAACCACATACCAATCAGAGGACAATGAAACACTAGAGTTTTGTAGTTAATTCAAAAAGAAAGTGCAGATTAATCAAACCGTGCCAATAATTCAGGCATATCCATGACTTATTTGCAATGAGCTTCACATCGGCTTTCATCGAAAAACTACGAGATTTATTTATAATGAGAGCAAAAGGCTTGTTGTTTAACCAGCGTTTACTGGAATTATTTCTGCATCTGTGGGTGTCTGGGCTCATCAATAGCTACAGCAGGTCAGACAGGCAGTCTGCTGTAGACCTACAGCAGCTTACAGCCCTCACACTGTGAGAGTGACACTTCAAAGCATCTCCATGCTGGGGGTATAAATAGCATTAAGTCAAACTCAGAATAGCTTCATGTGCGATTGGGGGAGGGGCACATAGGGTCTGCTTTACTCCCAGCAGAGATGGCCAAACGCTCATTACAAAGGGACCTGGGCCTGGGGGGGGGAGGGGGGCAGGCGGCCAGCAAACAGGCTACAGCACTGCGTAGCCTCATATTTGTCCACCTGCCTCCGATCACACAGCTCACACTGTTATCCTGCAGCAG
>JAODKL010000038.1:4616510-4643437 GCA_026780765.1 Petrocephalus schoutedeni
GCCTTGCACCTGTGCCCCCCCGAATTGGCTCTAGACCCTCCACAACTCTGCACAGATTGGCGGACACAGACAATGGATGGATGTATGGATGGCTAGCAGTAATTGCCCTTGTGCCGCCTGACATCTGAGTGAAAATTGTTGGCACACCACAGAACACCCCAGCGGTCAGGGAACCAAACCAGTAACCTTTCGATCACAAGCGCGCTTCCCTAAGCGTTACACCACCACTGCCCCATTTCAGGCTAATTCCAAATTAATCAGGCACCTGCTTAGACGCCTGCACAAACTTTTGTCCTAGATATATAAGTTTACGTTTACAATTTTTAAAACTGTTTATCATATTACAATATTTTAATGGTTTTCCGTGGGTTGTACCACTTGACATGGAAACTGCGCAGCATTTTCTGATTGCCTCAATGACTTTAAAATGACTGTTTCACAACTTTATGAGTTCGAAGGTTTCAAACGTAGAATTACGAAACACTTGACATTTGACTATGAGATACAAAAATGTTGAAGATGAATATTATTCGACTGGATCGAAAATGTATTCACGTTAAAGAGGTTTCATAACGTGTCTTCCTAACATTTTTAAAAATCAATAAATGGATTCAGACACAAAAATCTGTCACCCAAACGATGAGAATTAGCTTCAAAATCATTTTCAACAATGTATGATTTCTTTTTTTTTTCACAAATATCCAGATAAATCTCTAGAACAAAATAAAAAATTGCACGTTTCATGCAATATTGGCCGTGACATTAGAGCAGAGAGCAGCAGAATTAGCTTAAAACATCAGACGGTGACATGGCCAGCACGGGCATTAGAAACGTTTAATGGCTTTGGATAGCAATACTGTAATCTGTGCCAAATAGTGCACCTGCTAATTAGCCATAATATGTGCCTGGTTCGAAACTACACAAGCGTGGCATGTCAGGCTTTCATTGGGTTCATTAATTACCCTCAAAATGATCAGTTAGGCAGTGGCTCGGAACAAAATGGAAAGTGCAGATGGTCACAAGGAGCTGAAAAAAGCATTTTATCCTTATGTCACATTAAGCAAATAAAGTAAATGATCATATCCTCCTATATGACTCAGAAGGTCAGGTTTAAAAACAACCTAGTGCTAGAGCTACATTATTGACCTGTTGAGGTTTAACTGTGGCCATATCAGGGGGGTAACAGCACACATTTGCCATATACCAATCGGTGTCCTTTTCGATTCAGTACAGTCAATGAAACAAATGAGTATATTACCTGACATGGGTGGAATCCTGAATTCACAAGCAGATGTTCAACACAGAAAACATTATACAAATTGTGGCTGTACGCTGGTTACATTCAGTCACAAGCACGGTTTTGGGAACATTTTGGATTCCCAGTAAATTACACCAACACCGGAGAGAGTGTAGTTGATAATACTGTCTGTCGGCTCTGTTATACAGAACTCGGGTGGGCCATGCTCGCACACTGGAGACGCCATCATCCGAATGTCTGCACGACCATGAGTGCACGGCAGAGACAGCCCCTGCAAGTCAGTGTCCTGGTGGAATTTAAGGTGCTTTTGCCAGGATATTAAATTAAGATGTATCTATTAATCACGTTGCACCAAACTTTAAACCTAGTTTAAATGTAGTTTACAATTTATCCAGGTTAAATCTAAACCTTTAGTAATCTAAATTTAATTTCCACTTAAAACCTAGATTAAATTTAATTTAAACTTAGTATAAAGGTGAATTAGCAGTTATATTAAAACCACCCCTAGGTCTGTTTCAGTTTTATTTATAACATGGCTACGTCTCATTGCTGGATAGGACTGGATGAAAGAGTCCCATGCAGGAAAATTCAATACAGGTTAAAACCACTATGATTGTTATATTTCTGTGCTGTTCTTTTACAATCTGCAAATAAGTATCTTTTAGGTTTTGTTATTCAGACACGTTGACAGACGCATTGCCTTTGTATCACAACTGTTCCTAATTGTCTTTCTCTTTGCAGTTTTAATTAATAATTTCAAAATATATTCGGTTTTCCCTGCTGTACCAAAACTGCACCATGAACTCTATTACAGTACATGCATAAAATACACTGGCTTTGTAGTTTTTAACATGAACATGCATAAAATACACTGGCTTTGTAGTTTTTAACATGAACATGCATAAAATACACTGGCTTTGTAGTTTTTAACATGGACATGCATAAAATACACTGGCTTTGTAGTTTTTAACATGGACATGAACATAAATTCAAGTGCGTAAAAAGACAAATAAAATCATATAACTTCTTTATAACTGAATATAGCATAAACAAAGATAAATGTATCACTGTGCGACAGTGAAGGTCATGATGGTGTGAGAAGAGTCTCCTACTGTTCTAGTAAAAGTAAATAAAATACCAGCATTATCCTACACCTCTGCAGTCTAATTCTCATCTCCCAAGTGGAGTGGCTAAATGTGAGATGATGCAAGTTTCAAGTAATATTTTCTTACAAAATTCAATATGTTCCGACAGATTTTTAGCAAAACATAGGAAACTGAGTGTTACTTATTATTCTACATTAAGTATTACGCCCTTCAATTATTCAGAAGTTATAATAAAATATTACCACCCTAAATACAGCTACTGGATATGTAAAAGCAAAACCTTTATTTTCACTAAAATAAAGGGCTTTTAATAAAGGAGCTAGGAACATTTCACAATTATAGTGACGTTGCAATAATAGGTATTTGAAGAACCTACATTTTATTGCATTCCAATGCAATTTTATAGCCCCGTTGACTTTAAAGTAGCTTAAATGTTAGGATAAACTTTGAGCCACAGTCATAGGAGTTCTACTTTAGCGATCAGCTGCGAAGACTCCATTTCTGTTTTATGTTAGCCGAAACAAGATTGCTTAGAAACAAGATTATGGCACTAATGTCATTTATATAAAGCTGCATCAGTTGCAAAAACACCATAATCACAAATCTGCTTGCATTCATGTGCTAAAATATATTAGTTAACACATTTGTTCTCCCAAAATCTTAAGGCCTAGACACATAGCAGTTTTATTTTTTTCTGTGATATCACCAATCCTGCTTAATATTATTAGATCGATCGTATACAGCTAGACAGATGAGAGTGACAGGTAAGGGGCATAGGCTGAGACAGCGCATTGCCGCACACCACCACATGACAAACCACATCAGGGATGAGAACCTGGGTGCAGCCAGGCTGTGGGTGATGCCTCAGCACCACACTGCTCAGATGGAGCTGAACAGTGTGAAGTTTTTCCTTCTGCCTGGAGTGCCAATCCTGTCACCAACCCCCAGGTTTTCCCTAAAGTTGGAGGACCTGCTTTCAGGCCCAGATGTAGTGTGACGTCCACCCCCCCCCATATGAATCAGGTTAAGGGCCTCGCTCAAGGGCCCAACGGAGTAGAATCACTTCAGGCATTCACAGGATTCAAACCAGCAACCTTCCAATTGCTGGCACAAATCCCTAGCCTCAGATCCATCACCCCTCCCCAGCTTGGTGATGGTTGGTAAAATCCATTTCTTGGGCTCTCGTTACTAAATAATGAACTTAATTTATATGCTTAAATAAATACCATAACACCATGACAAATGCCTGCAGCTAAATTTCTCATTTCACATTCAGCTTTTCCGGTTCTGTACTAGGATACTGACCTATCCTGTTGTGTGTGAGAGTTTTCGCTGCAGCTCCCTGATTGGCTGAAGGGTCCCCACACCTGGGGTTTGAACAGCTGACCAAAAGGTTATCCCAACATCCTGCATAGACAGGGGCCCTTTGTGGCTGAGAGTGCCCGGCCCTGCCCTACACCTAACCTTGGAGGTAGAGGTTTCATACCGATATTGTAACAGAATCGTTTTATAAACACCAGCAGCATGATGCCAAACCACATCTGTCATTTGTCTTTGCTGTGAGCTAGCGTTTTCTTCGGGATATGGGCAGAGATAAACAGTGACACACAGCAATGGTCAAAAACAAAACCTGTAACTTAAAAAATAATAATAATAATAATAATATATGCAAATGAAAAATAAGCAATGATTAATTTTAACAAGGGTAAATTTGGGTAGAAAAGACGAACAAAACATTTATGCTGTCCTTGTTTCCATTTTCTTATTCATATACAAAAACAAACACATTTGTGTTTTAAAATGATCAAAATTACTGATAATTTGAATTACAACTCTCTAAAACATTTAACATTATCTTCAGCGATAGTGGTGTACAATACATTTCAGTGTACAATGTTCACTGTTAAAAGACAATCAAAGCTCTTTGCGAGTCGGATGCTTGATATTACAGATTCACGTACTACGTATCATAAGTGTAAATGAAGGACTTTCTGTACCACTGATCTTATTTCTCGGGAAAATATATATATACACATTTAAAAAAAATATATATAGTTATACCTATGCCAGTCATTTTAGGTTTTGCAATTGCATGCACATAAAACCGAGTTTTAAAGGACCTTTCACCTTGAATATTTACTACAGTGTTGATATATACAGCATTTCAATGCGTATGTGACATTGCCCTTTCACAAACTGGGAGCAACAGACCCGTACATTAGATATACAAAAAAAAACAATGTTTTGATGCGTCGTAAATAAATAATAGTTCCGATTTCCGGAAACAGAGGCGATGGAAGCGAGGAAAAGATCAAAGCAAGCTAGTATTAAATAAACGTCGCCGTTGTGTTAAAAATACTTATCGCATAGTATTTTGTGGGGAAACAACTTTATTACTCAAAGCAATAAAACACACGAATCTCCATTTTCGAAAATAAGATATAAACAAGATGAAAACAAAATGCTTGGCAATAAGGTGAAAGCCCCCTGCAGCAGTGACTTAATGCATCGGTGGATAAAATGAGCGGAATGTCGTGACACGTCAGGTTAGCAGAATGAGGGATTTATGACATTGCATTACAACCCTACCTGTCAAGCCACCACCTCCTTCACCATACCCTCGCCTTCTCTGCAGGATGAAATAATCATTTGACTTCTCAGTCATCCATAACTTCAGTGCATTTTTTAGAAGCACCTCCTCTGGTTTCAGCCACATAGTTGAATTCCGATGAGTATAATTTGCACAGAAAGATGTTCATTGCTCTGGCCACCTACACCCATGTAGGTTTCTGTTTGCAAGTGACTCTTTCCCACGTCGACAGAAAGCTTGCCAAAGTCCTAGACGCGGGCAATTCTGGGATTGTAGTCCTAATTATCCAGAATGCGCCCCAGGAGACTATAAATAGCACAACCAAGGAACTACATTTCCCACAATCCCTCACACGGACCATGCTCTTTTCGCCGTAAAACTGATCGGCTAGCATGTTTGCACCACTATTGCTTCGTTTATTGGATCGAGTGGTGTGTTACGCCAGTTAAATACTCCAAACAGCGGAATAGTATTACATATGAATACATTAAAATAAAATCAAAAAATTCTAAATGTGTGCGTAAGTCGCTGATGCGTTCAGGCTGCACTGCCGAATTAAAACGTGACTATAAAGCATTAATAGCAGAGTATAACGCGTATTTACCGTCAGTAACATGCATGACAGTCGCCTTATCTTTCCGTTTGTACAGGTGTACAGCCTCGTTTCCCGATCGCACATCCTATCGGGGTTAAAGGCCCAGCGGGGCATCATTCTGCCGGCCATTGGCCGGGCCGCCGTCCGGCCAGAAACAGGCACCGCGCCACATTTCGCTTTATCTCGTTTTATACACGTAACGTGCATGTTTCGCTAATAAACCATAGACGCATTTCAAAATGCCAGCAGCTCTGAAAGCAGACCTTTTCCCAAGTTCATAGCCGTTTAAAATGTTTTTGGTCTGTCAAATCGGTCCGAGTTCACTTTACATACTGAATGAGCTATATTGTGTCAAAGTGCGTCTGCTATTGACGCACCGGAGAGCCGGCAAACCCGCCGGCTTCCCTGGGATTTAATCAGCCGCGTCACACCGTTACCTGCAGTGCACAGTGTCAGCGACATGGGAATAGTCGAAATATGCTGGAAGATCGGTGCCTGGTGCCGAGTCCGATTTAGCAGCTCAATTAAGCATCAAAACAAGTTACATAGCCATCTTCTCTCGGATCAGCACTCAAAAACTAGTCAGTGGTTTAATAAAACAATTTTTATTTACAATTTGCTTACATTTAAATATAACTTTAGATCGTATATACACCAGTTATCAAATCTCAGATACAGAAAAGGGCTTGTTGGGGGATGAAACCAAAACACAATCTATTAAGTTAAAATACTTTGGACAGCTTCACCTAAGATGGATCGGAAAGTCAAGATACTTTCACAAAATTCAGACAGGTATTTAAAGTTAAATCATTAAAGTGCACACCAAAATTAGGATTAAACAATAAGCCTTTCCCAGGAAAATAGTTCACAATATGCATTTGCACCACAACATATTAAGGCACGGGCATCTCTTAAGCTAATAAGTAGTAACCCTATTGCTTTGTTTTTCACAGTGACGACAGGGAAGTATTTTGCATACTTTTTGATCCAGTAAGTAAAAGTGAATGGGAACACAGGGTGCTATACGTTAACATACCAGCTTAAACACAAAGAGTTAAATTTCAAATACAGAATTTTGATAATCTCCCCATTTTTTTTAGGAAAAGTGTGTACTTCAGATGTAATATTTACAAGCATGCAGTAGATATAAAACTGGTATGTCTTAAGCTTTCTATATCAATCTCAGCAGCTGTAACTGGAGGCAACTGGAATGTTTACTTCAGAAACCAAAAACAGGAACTTTCTCTGCTCCAACTGAAAGGTTTACACTTCCCGTAATTTAACAGTGCATGTAACTAGTTTGTGAATAAGGACCTTTTTCTGGCCAGACAGAGAATAGTGTCAGAATGGGTAAATAAAATGTTTTGATATTCATGGGGAATAAGCAACTTGTAGTCAAAGTAATATCAGGACAATTCACATTCAGTACTAGAAAAATACTTCATTTTTATTTCAATAAAAATCAATCTGAACTTGTTAAAACAATTTAATCAAAATCCATACCAATTTCAAGTTATTATTAAAATCCACATTATGTGCCAAGTTATTTCTGTAAAAAACCTTTAAATGATATAGCTTGGAAATGTTTTGAATATTTTAAAATTACTGACAAACCAGAATTAGAAGATTTAACATCATCCGTAAAGGCAATCAAATTGTTCTGAAGCACAAAGCTCTTTTGTATACAATATAAGCTAATGTACCCTTTTCACGAGACTGTGCAGAGCTCAATGCACTGAACAATGGGTCTGCATTTAGATTTTCCACTAAAAAGATGCATAGGTGCTCATTTTTCTTATTAGTAATCACAAACATGCAATAGATGAATCTATTTGTCGAAAATAGCTTTTCAAATCAACCACAGACCAGATTTTGGTGCAAATTCTGCAGAAAGCAAAGCCCTCGTGCTCTGGAGGATGATTGGCGGCGATCATTATGTCGTGGGATCTAGGTGGCTTTGCGAATCTCCCTCAAAGGCCATGTTGTCATAGTGAGGCTGGAAGCCGATTTGTCCGTCTGCTCCCTCTGGTTTCTGTTCACCCTGTATTACAGCTGCATAGGAAAACAATCACAGCTGCTGAAGCTGATGTACGAGTAAAGCGAAGCCCACCAGCTCTGCGTACCCTGCATTAACCTCACAGACTAAGGCCGGGCAAAAACTACAATGGTACAGAAAATGTCTGTGCTCCATAACAGAAAATACTATAGCCATAAACAGAAATAAAATTAACATGGTTAATTAAATAGTAAGATTTAGATTTTATTTATTTTTAAGATTCCCGCCCAGCACTGGCATCTTTTAAGACAGAGAAGCCTTACAGATACGTCACACAGAAACAACAACAATGGTTTTGCTGTAGGGAAGTGAGTATTGTATCATTTGTGACGACATTTCTTTCTTGAATGTGATGGGTTGCTGCTCTGTCCTGTGTTATTCTCTGCCTCGTGCCTGTGACTTGCAGATTAGGCTCTGGCCCCCCGTGACCCTTCATAGGACAAGCAAGTGTGGAAGATGGATGGATGGATACCAGCCTCAAAGTGAACTGCAGTAGGTGCTGCTACTGCTCACCTGGGGGTGCGTGGGTGTACCCGTCCTCCCCAGGGGCCCTGTGCTCCTCCAGGCCCTGCACGGAGGCGTATCCAGAGGAGGCCGTCTCACTTCGGCTGTCTTCCAGGGTCTCGGGGTACATCCTGAGGTCTGGTGGCATGGGGACCTGGTGAGTTCCTTCTTCAACATCTGGCTGTTGAGAAATGTGAGTGTTGGGTTACCTTAAAAAGGTAAATGGTACAGCTTCGATCTTTGCTGTACATCCATTCTTGAGAATGCTTGTACTTTGATGCCTTTACACGAAAGTTTCTTATGCATAAAAATATATAGTCTACCCTGCCAGTGAGGGCAACAGTAAAATCACAGCAAAGTGTCATTTGGCTTCTTAAAATATAAAAACAGCAGTCAGGCTTACCATCACCAAAAAGGCTCATTTTGGGATTAAAAAAAACATGTCACAAAATACCATGCACTTACTTCAACCCCAAGGGCCTTCAAGATGTCACATTTACACATAGGGCATGTCCTGTGCTCCAGCAACCAGGGCTCAATGCATGTCTTGTGAAAGAGATGGCTGTTGGGGGTTATAATAATAATAATAACAATTGGTTAAAAAGAACTACAAAGAGTACTCCATTTAAACTATTTGTATCATCAACTGTATATAGTGACTGGCAGATTTTTTTTTTTTTTTTTTACACCAAGAATGAGCATCTGAAGTACAGCCCTTCAGCCTAGCTTAAATTTTAGTTGCATTCAATACAGATTGATCAAAGTCCATTTTAGAGTTAACACACAAAGTAAAATGGCAAAATGCTTCACAATCTGGGCTGCTTCTGGTTGTTAAATCAATAAGTGATCTTTTGAATTGAAGAGATGCAACGCAGGTCACTGTCCTAGTGCCCATGCCAGGCATCCTTGGGCCCTGGTGAAATTTCACAGAAGCCACCTAAATAACCATCAACAACCAAAGGTCCATACCCCAATGGACTCCATGCAAAATGCACCCATTTCCAGTCTTATCAGTCGCCAGAGTTCTCATGCTAACTGGAGTTCACGCACAAAATGAAAAGTCAACTGTTTCACAAATTAAGTCTTAAATTCCTTGTTTTGTTTTTTTCCACGTTACTCAGCGTGGTTCAGCACTTTTAGCTGGATGTACATGTGTAACAGCACTGCAGGACTAGAATTAGGGTAGTCAAAGAAATCAATAAAAGTTACTGTTGGATTAGATACTCATTTGCGACAGCATCGATGCCAACAGAGCAGTCTTTGCTCTGATGTCGATAAAACCTGTACGCAAAAAATGGCGAGTGTCGATGAAGTCGAGTAGCACAATAAATGTGGCAAAACATCTTTAAGACCAACACCCTGGTCTTTATGGGGAATTTCAAGAGGTCAGAAAAGCACCCGTTTCAACAACAATTAAGTATTAAACAGTTATCATAAATGTTAACCTGGCCGGCACACACGTTAACGTTAGTTGTTTAACCATTACCAAATTGGCCGATAACTTCAGATAGTTAATGTGGCCATCGTTGAGTGTTCCAATCTTTATTTTATTTAAAAAAATAAATAAGCATGCCTCTTCATTTATCATTCCTCCTCCCCTGTGGTAGCGAAAATGGTATCAAGTATTTTCCGAGGTATCAGTGTCGAGTTTGAAATTGTAGTATTGTGACAGCCCTAACAAGAATCCATGTTAGTCTCCATCAATATCATCTTAGCGTAAGCTTTGTAATTCTAGATTAAGGGCTGAGGTTCTTAGTTTTGAAACAAATGTCACAAATTGCTGCTTCTGCATGCAGATAAAACACTGATGGATAATGCCAAATGTCCTGAACATTAAAAACTAAAATCACTGCCAGGTCATACGGCGGATAAACATCAAAACAAATACTTCAGTGTCTTCGTATATTTCTGATAAACCAAGTGTGTAAAACTGATCATATCTACAAAATAGACCGCAAATCATCTTAAACCAATAAAGAGCAATACATACTTGCAAGTTAGAATAGATACCACATCACCAGGCTTGTATGCTTCGATACATACAGCACAAGTGTCTGCATCTGATCCAATTTCCTGAAGAAAAAAAAAAAGACCAAGTTTCAAATGATTCACGACGGTACAACAGCTGGCAGCCTCGTCCCACAGCTACATAAAAGGGACCCAAAAGGGGTGAAGTGCAACATGCAAAACTCAAGAACATTAGACGGGGGGAATTAAACGCAAATAAAGCCTGCTGCATCACATTACTTGGGCACATGTAATGTACAGTAAAAAAGCATTAACAGCAAACTGCAGTACCTGATCACCTGGCTTCAGAGTCCGCACCTGAAGCTGTCCAATAGCTTTTTTGGCTTCGGCTTTGAGTCGTTTCTGCAAAGATTTCACAAAATTAGGCTGCTGTTACAAATTTACAAATTAATTAACTAAATGTCAAATCGTGAGAATATTTCTGGTATTCTCCATCTTCGTGGTTATGAGTTCACATCCAAGTCCATCCAACTATGACATTCAAATAAACCAGTAAATAACTGTTGCCTTGCTGGAATGTTTGCATTTGTGTGCGTGTGTATGTGTGTATGTGTGCATGCATATGTGTGCGCACACCTGCTCGGTTACTACCAATGTGACAAAACGAAGCCCGAGCATAATGGATGAGGGTCCATACAGATAGGGACTGAAAGCCTGTCTCACATTAAAAGTGAATGAAAGTGCAACCTACGCAACTTACGACCACTTGCACATACGGCAGGAAAAACACTGCCTAGTGTGCACCACAAAACAGCTGCTGCAGGAAAGTATTAAAACAGAAACTACACAATCATGCACAAAAATGGCTAAATGGTCTATCAAGTGTATGAAATGCCTGCTGGCAGCAGTTTGCATACTACTGGGTGAAAATATGGGGGGGGGGAATAAGTATTCAGACAGCCCTCCTCATCCCAGGACACTGGCAAGAAGTTTTTGTTGCATATATTAAATCAAAACCTGGAAACCATTTCTTTCATGTTAGGACTTGGTATACTGTACTGTATATACAGTCCGAGCATTCCGACATGCATCCATTTTGACATGCAATCTGTTGAAACAGAACACAGTCATAAGTTGGGGACAGTCTGTATTGAGGGTAGCACAGTGGATAGTGCCGTCACCAAACACCGCTGCTGCGATGTGGATTTGGTAAGTTCTCCCCATTCACACTAGAGTTCACTCTGGAACCACCGTTATCCCTCCCACAGCCAAATACATGCAAGTCAAGTGAACCAGAGTGCCTAAATTGACGCTGTGTGTGAGCGAGTGTGTGTGCACCCTGCATTGTGCACCTACACACTGAAAAACAACAGTGTGGTATTGTTTAAAATTTGCTACAAAGTCTCAATAAACAATGCATTTGTTTGTATGGTTCTGCTTGCACTTAAATACTGTTGAACTACATGCACCGAAGTTTATCATTTTGCTTTTGATTCACATTTGTAACAAGAAATGTGTACTGCAAAGTCTCTAGGGTCACCATTACAAGTGTACAGTGTTGCACGGGATAAGAAAAAGCCAAATGATGTCACTGGCTGCCCCTCCTGAACACAGCTAGCAGCCTAGAGTACCAGCTTCATTACAAAGGCTCAGCAATGTTTGTTTCATTAAGCTACCCCCATGTGACTGCTCACTGGAAACACTACGTCAGCTGTCACAAAACAAATACTTCACTTCAAAGCAGAAAATTCATACTGTAAATGCATGCAATACAGGCAAAGTGTTGTATTAAGGATATATTAATTAGACAGCTTTTCAACTGACAAGTGAAAGTGAAGAAACACAGCACTCTTAAAATCTACAGAGGGCACTAGTATTTAGCTGTGCATGCCTCTAGAGTCACTGAATAAAAAGACCAGCTAGGGAAAAGGCTGTCGACATCAAACGGTACTTCCAACAGAGGGTAATTCTTCCCTACTTCATTATGGAATAACGACGGAAAACGCCCAACTCTTCTGTGGCACCTCAAAAAAAATACTGGTGGAAGACTACTGTGACCATCCCGCATGACAGAGAGGGGTAGCATTTTGCATAGCGTTAGTGGGCAAACAAAGGGCGGCTGTACTGCCGCTAGCTGCTCTGTGGGTGAGGTCTCACACCAGCTATTGAGTCCCTGCATAATGGAAGACTTTCTACTAACCCACTTTGCCAGTTGGAGGAGTTTTACTGGAAATGGCAGCATGGGCAGAATACTGGTAGGCTAAGTACAGCACAGAACAACAGGGAATTCTGGAGTAAAGGATGTCAAAATCATGTAGAATGACGGTTTTTACATTAATCACACGGAAGAAAAAAGATTCTGTTCATTCTATGCTCTCATGTAGTGGTATATAATAAAATACAATAAGAACAGTACAGCTAGGCAATGTAACCTATTCAAAAAAAACTAAGTGTTACTTAACATTTACCAAAAAAAAAAAAAAGTTTATTCAATTATTCTGTCCACTAAATTCCATGAATCAGGACAGGATGCAAAGCCTAAATATTTAATGTGCAAAGCTTACTGCATTTCCCTGCCTTCAACTCTGGTTTCAGAGGGTAGGTGAGACATGAGATCACAAAGCAACCTAGAATCCTGCTATACAAGTTGTTCACTACACACCCGCGCACATGAAAAGTAAACACCCCAGTCATCACTAAACAGACCCGTTTCTCTTAGGCAAATTTTTGAGGATTAAAGACATGAATGCGTGACTAAAAGCTTGGCAGATGAAGCTTGAGGAGTTCTTCCAACGACACGTCGGAATCGCTACAGTAAAACCCCCCCCAACTGCATGAGGAGCAAAGGTCATGCTTGTAAACTATGCAAATGGCTTCTGATTATAGTGTTGGCCTGATTAAATAATGACCAAGGAACCTTTCCACACACGGACATCAGTGACCCGCCTCAGTACACCTGACATGCACGTGACTGCAAGAAAACCTTCCGGAGTTCTGGAGGGTCTCTGTGCGTATTGGCTGTGTGTCAGGACACTGTGCCCTTCGTGCACCTTTCCAGCGGCCCGCAGAACTGCTGGCTTTAGTGACGGCTACAGCCTTGTCACAAACCACACTGGAGAAGCACACATGACCACACCAGGCTCCATTTCTAAATCACGTTTGGAAGTCAATTTGAATCACAATGTCACACCCACATCTATAGCCAAGTCAACGAAATTACATGCTATATGCATTACTTGACTAGCTGAATAAATATGCATTTACAAAAAAACAAAAAAAATTTGTTTCCCCCGTTATGAATCTGTTGAGCCATTGATAATGTCAGACGGAGGGGCAGTGCCAAGACACAGCAGGTAATCTCCGATATGGTGCCGGTGCCCCCCCCCCACCATGTCTGATTCCTTAAGTGACATATTTGTTAAGTCAAACCTTTGAACAACTGCACCCTAACTCACTTGACAGCTAGGGTTAATTTCTTCTGTACTGCTCATGTTTGACAAATGAAGCACATTCCAGATAAATCAAGTGCAAGTTCCATTATTTTTAAGCCAGTATTCATCTACCAAATACATGGCTCAACACATGGTGTTGAACATGGTAGTTAAATCAATGACTTAATGTGATGCAAGTCTAGAAAATCACCTGAATCTGGTGTAGTCGGGTGTTCACTATAAATAGCACAGTGTGAAGTCATTGGCAGTGCAAATAAATAAATAAAAAGCCTTACAGCCCTGGTTTAAAGCAAAAAAGACAGAAAGAAGAGAGAAAACTTCCTCGATCATTTCACTGGAGGAGAAAATGTGATTGGGCGTCATGCTTCATTTCTGAAATATGCTGCTCTGTTGAACACGACTTTCCTGTAGAACAGGCTAATGAGCACGGTAGGATTTCATCAGCTCCAGCAGAACAAAATAAACAAAATCTTGCTTTGCAAAAAAAGAAACAAAAGCTAAGCAGTGAGGTTTTAAATAGGTTTTTCCAAATAGACTCTAACAGTTCATACTAAGCTGGTCTTTGCCGGACAGCAGGCGGCTTCTCACCTGTTTTCGGTTCTGCAACCTGATGCTGTGCAGCCGGCGAGCGGAATAGAAGATGAAGTAGCCGACTGTGGCGGCCGTCACCACGAAGAAGGAGATGGAGACGAAGAAGACGGAGTAGTGACTCAGCCAGGGGCCGTGCTCCTTTCCCACCTCGATGCTCATGGTCACCGTCGTATTGTCCCTGATCAAGCGGACTATTTCCATGCCTCGCAGGAAGCCGATCATGATTGCCACAGTGTCCCCCGTTCCTGGATAGATACAGAGGAACAAGATGGCCACCTCAGTGGCTGCTTCACAATACCATACCGAGCCTGCGCTGGCAAAGTATATTTGAATGCATATTAAAATGTGCTCATTACAATTTTGGCATAAACAGGTATTTCTTCCTAGATTTTTAAAAATAGTTTGATCATTTTGAAGGACGCCCATATGGAGATGCTATGGTCTTGCACATTACTTGTGCACACCGTAATTACACACCTTTGTTGGTGTAATTAATGACCTGGGGAATCTTCCACAAAACAGGACTCTCAGTTAGCTGGACAAATTAGGCCAGAAGTCACGACAGTCCGGTAACAGCTTAGGTAAGAAGGATTCCTATCAGACAGTCTTGACTTCAGAATTAAATTACACACACCCTTATATGCCTACATAAAATTCTTCTAAAAACCTCAAACTTATGAATAAAGCATTGAAATGCCTTTTAGAAGCTAAAGAAAAAGCTTTCATGAAAAAGCGTTCTGATCTTAACAGTATATTTTATGGAATGCAAGAAAATAAGATACAGTATTGCAGAGGACAGCTTTACTGTAAAAATAATAAAATCAGCTAGATAGATTACATTAAAATTTTACATGTTTGATATCACCTTTAATAAATTACAACAACCATTTCAAGTAACAATACATAATTGGTCTTAATATTCCCCAGGGAAAAATCAGTCAAATTTCTTTGGACTAAAATTAATATGGAAAATTAAACCTCAGAATTAAATTTAAATGCATCTGTAAATTAGGCAACCAGCTGTTCTTTTTAAAATATATTTAACTACCTAATAACAGTGCATTAAAGGTAAACAGATCATGAAAGGCCATCCACCCATTCTTCTAGCCAGCCATGCATCTTCCAGCCACTTCTCTGGTTACAGGGTCACAAGGCTAACGGCGTGTCTTTGGAGTGTGGAAGGAAACCTGCGCAGCTTGCCTTGTAACATGCGCGCGCACACACACACACACAAACAGGTGAAATTCAAGCCCTCAATGCAGGAGGTATGAGGCAACAGTGCTGCACACGGAGCTACTGCCACCCTCTTCTAATAACGCCTCGCTGCATTTTTATTATTATTTTTTAAATCAGTTTGTATTTAAAGCCTCATCCAAGCTATGAATCGCTCACATTAACCCTTGAATAAAGACAGTAAAATGCCACAGTCTACCCCAACTGGGAAGATTTTCACCAACACCCAGAAAATAAACTGAACAAAAACGTGGCACTAAATGTAAATAAACACAATTTTAAATTAACTGAAGCCTCCAGTTGTGTAGGTTCTGCTCTGGTACCGTTTGCAACTGATGAGCACAAGCTGCTACCAAGCCACAGGTTTTACATATCAGCATAAACAAAACTAACTTGTCTGTAATCAAAACTCAAAATAACTGACAAACAAGATAAGATCAAGTCAGACTGCATTAGCTGGCTGGAAAAGAATGGACAGAAGCATGTGAACACATCAGAACAGACAGAGATACTTTTTCAGTATACTTGCGGAAGTATGAATGTGCAAAGACGTGCAATTGTTTATTTGATATTTCAAAAAGCAGACACCCTCTAAATCCCGTGTTTCTATAGGTTGTCCCAAAAGGGGAATAAGCTTCAATACTCTTATGAAAAGCACCTTACATGATTGACAAATTACCCATCTTCATTAAAGGGTGAATGGTGAAACTGTAAGCTATGCAGCTCAACTTGCCAAACAGCAACATCTAACAACAATTTGATTACCTAAATATGATATACTGAAACAGTATTACAACACAAAACTGGCATAATAAAAAGGACAACTGACAGTACAGATGCACTACAACTGGGAAGAAAAGGAATTTGCAGTGACATTTTGTTTAATTCCAACAAGAGACGAGTAGGAGGTGGTGTATTTCAGCCCCTAGAGTAAGACCTCTCAGATGACCGATCCCCAATTCTCCCACGGACCAAAGCTTATCTAACCACGTCAAATTCAGCATTCAGCTACGGTACTTTGGGAAAGCAAAAAGCATGGATATTAAAATTGTGGAAACAACGGCATTAGGAAATAAAATTAAATAATTACATTTTAACCCTGGGGAACCCACAGGGTCATATTTGACCCTACCTTTTATTTCTGCCTTATATTCAACCCACTCAGTTTTTTTGCTTTACAGCCCAGGGTACCATATACGACCCAAAAACAAAAGTAAAATCTTTACTTTATGAGTGGGTTTGAATGTAAAGCAGAAACAAAAGATAGCGTCATATATGACCCCGTGGGTTCCCCAGGGTTAAGATACTTAAGTATCTACATTATGAAGGCTCACCGAAACAGCATGAAACACAAACTAATATAAAAAAAAACACTATATTAAATGCATTAGACCATAAGACTTCAATTCCAGTAATCAGAGTGTGATTTAATCACTGAGCCGTTCCAAAAGGCTTCACAAAATGTATGGTGCTTTAGATAAAAATATTCACTAAATAAAACAAATGAAAAGGGTTCAAAAGCCAGTGCTGCAGGCTGCTCAAAAACAAAACGACAAAGTGAGTCAGCCTGCTGGCTAGCAGACCAATTCCGGAAAGCACCGACCATTTCTCCCCTCCCATTTCAGCAAAGCTGCCTTTTAATTCTCTACCACTGCAAAAATCACAATAACTAGTTTAAGTTTTCTAGGTGGCTGTAACTAATGCTTGAGATCTGACTTTAGATGCTTGCATTTCACCTTTAATTGGTTTAATTTATTTGATGATACACATTCTGCTTATAAGTAAAGTGGAGATATAGTATATGTATTGGTATTTAAATACAGGCTAAATTAAGATGTTTAGATATTTAAGATGTTAGCATCTCAACTAAGCATCTATTTTTGTTTTGTTATTCAGCCACGCCAACAGGCACCTTGCGTTTGGTTTACAACTGTCCCTTAGTGCGTTTGTGGTTTTTATAATTAACTTAAATACAAATTAGCTCTTTCTAGTGTACTGAAATTGCATCAGAAATGTATAAAACAGTGAATGAGAAGTTGTTAGACCATTTTCACCTCATGGTTAGGTTTGCACTGTTAATGAAACACAGAGAACCATACAAATGATGACCGTCAAATGATGAGACCATTTTTGTTTTTAAAAGAAATGCCTGAGAAATGCCTAAGTTTATACAGGTATGCAAACAGAACTAAAAATTTAAAGTAAGTGGCACAAAGGCAGTTAATATTACTGCTAATTATAAATGCAAACAAACACAGGAGTTAATAACGCCTGATGCGTTGTAGACCAGCAGTATAGATTTATAAAGTTTTTTCCACTTGGAAATAAGATTCTGATTGTGGCAATAGAAAGTTTTTGGGGAGGTTCTTCCTAAACTGGTGCTTTGTTAGGCCACATAAACTGCTACAAAGCAGCGCTTCGCGAGTGAAGATGTGAAGTTGCCACACCTTCCACCCAGGCGGACGAGGTTAGAGTTCCCCTCCCCACCCAGGCGGACGAGGTTAGAGTTCCCCTCCCCACCCAGGCGGACGAGGTTAGAGTTCCCCTCCACCCAGGCGGACGAGGTTAGAGTTCCCCTCCCCAGCCCAGATCGCTGCGGTTACTTGTGATACTTCGGAGCGGCGTTTCGGCCAGACGGCCTCCGTCCACCTGGCTACTCACCTCAAACGCCTCCCGGATGCCCATCAGCACTAGTTACAGCTCAAACCAGCCGCCTCCCCAGTGATACCTGGCATCCATACCCACTATGACTGCACCCTCTATCGGGCCCGCACTTTAAACCCACTCACATAAGCACCTGGCCGATAACAGGCCGGCCTACAGTCACCCACCCCGGGGGAACCCTGGGGTCGTATGTGACCCCGCCGTTTATTTCTGCCTCACATCCAACCCACTCAAAGTAAAGTTTTTTCGGTAACTTTACCTCAGACCCCAGTGCGCCGCCTACGACCCAAACCGCAGTAACGTTACTTCGCCCGGGTTGAGTGTAAAGGCGGAAATAAGCGGCGGGGTCATGCGCGACCCCCGGGTTACAAAGGGCCCTCGGCGGCACCGGGCGCGTCTCCCCCCGGCCGCGTACCTGGGTGCGACATCTGTATCACCCTGTTATCCAGCCCGGGCTCGTTAAAGATGACGGCGGCGGCGGCGCCCCTGCCGGCCGCCACGTTGATCTTGTCGGAGAAGGTGCATCCGTTTCCGCGCATGACCAGCGCGATCCAGCCCCGGGAGTCGGCGGGCGCGCCGTAGACGGTGTCGGCGCCGCAGCCGTATATGGGCTCGGCCAGGAAGACGCCGCCCGCCGCCGCCGCCTTCGGCGAGTCCTGCCCGTAGAGGCCGCTCTCCTCCCGGCGCCACAGCGCCTCGCCGCCCGGCGGCTCCGCGTACGACACGTTGAGGTAGGCGGTGCAGATGTAGGTGGCCTGCGCCAGGCGCACGGCGGACAGCTGGAGGAGGCAGGCGGCGGAGAGGAGCCGCGGGAGCGGGCTCAGCCGCGCTCTGGCGCCCATGCCTGCGGGCGTCCGCTGCCGAGTGCCGCCGCTTTCCGTCAAGCGTTTCCCCGAAATGGCATAAAAACTGGCGAACTTCGGCGAGCCGAGCCGAGGCGAGGCGGACGCGGCGTCTCGCGGCGGCCGAGCTCGCTGACAGGTGAAAACTCCGGCGGCCGGGACCGCCCGCGTCTGACGTCAGAGAGAAACCGGAGGCGCGCGCCGCCGCCTTAAAGGCGCCGCGTCCCAATCAGCGGCCGGCGTCCCGCGCGCGGGCGTCCGCGGCCTAATCCCGTCGGCCTTTCCTACTTTGCGGATATATAACGCACTTTTTATTTTTATTTTTAGCCGTCCTTTGACATTTAGCGGGATAGAAGCCGCGTCCTTTAGCGAGGCGCGTAGCCACCTGCCGCCCCCTAGGGGTGGCCGACGGGCTGCGAGAAATACCCGCACGCTCCCTATTGTTCGCCCGCGCGCTCATGTTGCGTAACTGCTCCCCCGGCGCGGGGTCTTTTGTCTCCGCCTGGTATCGGGTATCGGGTATCGGGGGACACCCGGGACGGGATTAGATGCTGCATGCACTCACACACGGCGAGCATGCGGGATGCACAAACGCACCGAGGCTCACTGATCGGTGTGCCCGCAGAAGTCAGCGCTATCTGCCCGGGCCATAAACATCGCTAAGCCATTAACACGCATGCTTAGGTCATGCCGAACAAACAAACAAAAAAATGCGTATGACAGAAAAGCTGGAACGATGATTGCTGGAGTCAGCGCAATGATTTCTTTGTGTAATTTTTTTTACCGTGTGACTTTTTTTTATTCCATATTTATTCAGAAGTATTACTACACAGAAAAGTATTTGTTATGATTATGCTGTGGTTTTGTGATGCCTCAATAAATATTTTGCTGTAGCGTCATTCTGTGACCCGACAGAATATGTCACACCCTTGAAGGATTCCATCGTGTAGTGGTAAATATAACCCGGGAACGGATCTAGGCAAGGGCAAGGGCTTAGGTTTGGTTTCACTTGGTACCAGATCAGCCCCAACCCCCCAGCCCCGCAACCACCAACGGCACTTGCACTATTTTGGTCCCTGTAGGTCATACCCAGAAATATGAAGTCCCTCTAACACTAACTAAAATTTTGGAGTATTCTGGACATTTATCCGAAGTACTTCCAGGTGAAATAAAACAGTTTGCTAACTCAGTCCAGGCTGACCCTAAGACAGTCCAAATTTTTCCTTCCTCCCAGCCCGCAGTGGCAGCAGACCTGAACCAAATAATGGAGGAGAAGAACCGGGTGTTTCAGCAGCTGGGAGGGAGCAAATATGTTTCTTTCAGCTTCTTTTTAGGTTTAATTGGTGCATGACTGGATACTTTTAAATAAAAAACATATGAAAGATTTTAGAAGTAAAACAGTCTGAAAATGTATTACTTATTGTGCGGAACAAAACGGAGAGAAGCACGATGTATGTGACCATGGCAATGAGATATTAAGCCTGGCAGTAGAGGGCAGGAGGCCGGAAGGCTTACCAGGATGTGACATGGGTCTGCCATCATTGTTCCAGTCTGCATCATCGAAAACCACCACGGCCGCAGCTCCTGCCTGAGTGGCAGCATTGATCTTTTCGGAAAAAGTGCAGTCCCCCCTTTCAACGAGAGCAATCCACGGACCAGCCGAGCTGTTGAAGCGGGTATGAGGGCCGCAGGCTGTCAGGTTTGACACAGGGAGCACTACTTGTCCAAAGGCATCCTCTATTAGAGATTGTATTCCATACCATCCACACTCACACACCTGCCACACAGCCTGATTGCTGCTTACATTCACGTAATGTATTTTAACAATAGCCGTCACAAACGCAGATCCGGCCTGAACTCCAAAGGCAGAAAACCAAAGTAAAACAAAACAAATGCTACCAAATGTACCCCTCTTGTACATTTTTTCAAAACAATATACAAAAAAGCTCCGTTCAGCTTGAGTCTAATCGGCGGCTATTTGAACTGCCGATCGCTGTATAGTGACATGTCCCTTGGGTAACCTAGTCTAGTTCTGCGTCACACACCGTTCCTGTTATCTTAATAGATCTTGATTACTGCCCTAGGGCTTGTCCATGAGTACTTACCTTTATTACACACACAGAGTTTTTTTTTCAGTTTGCCCTTTAGTAATTTGCAATCTCTTGTGCATTATCAGAGGATTAATTAATCAAAACAGGCCAAGTATAAATAACTATACATGTCCCTTTGAACACCTAAACACTGAAGAACAGTCAACCAAGTTAATGTGAATCAGCTGAAATATGAAAATGGGCATTAAAAAACAGTTTTTTACAGTTTGAATCCATGTTTAGCCGATGATGCCTGGGTAAATCATCTGTGAACAGTCTTGTGAATAAACCTGTAAAGTGGCTGTGGAAGTGTCCATGCAGCATACTGCAGAGCGGCAAACAGAAAGTGCACTGATTAGGAACCATTCTGAACAGCTGTACTGTGAAGATCAGGACTCACTGGTTTTCCAAGCTCACTTCTCTTTCAGCCACCTGAATGAGGCATTCAAACTTCATCATTAGGTTGAAGACAGTTTATTTCAAAGGGATCTACATTACATGCCTCAAAAGACTTTAAATACAGTATGTTATACTACACAAAGCAATTTCCCTTATTGGCTCAATACATTTTTTTTCTGATTTCTTCTGATGTGTGTATAATATAGACTTATTCTATTTAATGTGTGTCCAGATACTTTTTTTTCTCAAGATCAGACTTTCACCGTTAAACATTCACACTCCAGAGTGCTTCTTCTAATCAGGGTCTTGGGGGAGCCGGGAACTGATCCCAGGTAGCATAAGGCACAAACTGTATTCACATGATTTGGTGACGTGTTTAAAGGAAGCCCTAACTTAATGGTTAAGCAGGACACAGTAGAAGAGCTAAAAAAAAAATCTTTATTCAAAATTTTTTTTAAACCTACACCAAGCAGCACAATCATACGCTAGCTTTTTAAAAATATAAATATAATTTATTCATTATAAAAATAAGCTGGTAAAATTTGTCCTTAATGTGGTGTTGTAATGCCATATTTACACAAAAACAATGTCGGCCATTTTATACACTTTGTTGATAAGAACTTCCACCTTCTGTCCGCCCAGACAGCAGAGATCGATCAGGCACACGACAGGCATGGCTTCCAACTCCGCCGCAGTCTGCAGAATTTCCACTGAAAACAAAGAGTTACGGCTTTCTAATCAAGGGCAAGAAACATCATTAACATACTCAGTACTGTTCTATATCGTTAAACATATGCGTATCGTCTCTGCCTGATGAAAAACGCATCCACTTTTTGACGACTGTGACCTTTTAAAAACTATATATGGAATATGCACATTCATCTATGTAATATTTATGTTGTCACTGGTTAACATTTGTATCCTAGATGGATTTTTATATGGATTACTGTATATCACTAATTTTAACAAGTTAACATTGATAGCAAGACAGTCAGCTAATATCATTAATTGTGAATATCAAACTAGATTAGTTTGCATCTTGTTGACGTATTTGCCACACTGACAACAATCTATATAAATCCTTTTGAAACATTAAACCTTTCACTGAAGGCTGTGTAAAGACTGCTTTCTATTTGCGGTGCTAAGGGTACCTCATGTTGTTTTAGGTTTCCTTTGTGAAAGGGCTTCTAAGAAAATGCATTTTATTCACGCTGCTGAAGTAAAGGATCTTTGGGGATAGGTGTTTTTCATTGGGGAGCAACAATATTTACATGCACACACACATCCTATCATTGTGGGGACCTTCCATTTATTTCTAAGGGCAGAACCCCAACCCTTACCCAACCTTACCCTTAACTATAACCCTAAGTAACCAAACAAATTACAAGACATAGATTTTTTATTTTTTTGATAGCCTTGGCAGATTTTTCTAAAATTCAGGTTTATACTGTAGGAACCTAAAAAATGTCTCTTTGGTAACTGAAAAGTTGGCTAAATGTGGTCCCCACAATAAGCTAAATACAAACCGTCACGCATGCATGCAGTACCTAAACCTGGCGATGGGGCTATACTCGTGGGCTGTTCTTCCACGTATCTTACCAGGGTCTGGATGGAGTGACTGCTCGTGGTCTTCTGGGTCACTGGCCTCTGAGGGGCAGATGAACCCAGAGGCCAGGCAGGAAAGCAGTGAATTGTTGTGAGATCCTGGAAGCAGCCCTACACTTCTTGGGTCTTCAGACGACAGCACAGGCAGGAACACAGCATCGATGGCCGTTTGCTGGTTTATGCCTCGTGGGAGAAGAGAGCAAAGAAACAACTTCAACTTCAGATGCCATTTCACAGTGACACCTTTGCAATGCCCTTGCAAATAAAATAGTACTTTATGTCTGGACTTTGCAAGTGTTTCGGGAAAAAGAGAATATATATGAATAATGCATGAATTCATGTGTGACACAGGAAGTTCTAAAACAGTCTAAAATGTGCTAAAATCTAAACTGAAAACAGTGACGTTAAATAAACACATCTTACCCAATAGGGTGATTTGGTAATAGCCCTTATAGCCAACTGGGGTCAATTCCTTCATGCTTTGGTCAGGGAGAAATTGATTTTGTGTCCATTTTGTAGGGTGGAAATTGTTCTGACTCAGGAGATAGTCTTTGAGTTCAAACTTGAACTTGCTTGGAACACTCTCTTTGTCAAGCCTATCAAAATGAAAATGTTCCGACAAGTCCCTCTTCAAGGCCTCCCAAGCCTTGCTTTCCCAGGACGCTCTGGGCTGCTTGTCCGCGAGAGTCTCTTCTGCTGTTATAGGATTGGGTGCATCACACCAGCAAACGATGTCATCAGGATCCAAGAGAAACACAGAGGAATTAGTATATTGCTTGTCACATGTCAAGCCACTGGATGAACTTTTATACTTTGAAGGATTTATCAGCCTCTTTCCAGGGCTAGATTTCATTGTCATTTACATGTTACTGATTAGATCTAATCAAATCTAAACCATCTAATCAAGCTCAAACCACAGAATGGACAGTACACCCTGATTACTGACTGAAGAAATTAAAGTATTTCCTGCAATAGGACTTTTAGGAACTCATTCATCTTGTAAATGGAAAAAAAGCAGATGACTGCATTGAACGATCAGCCGTTTTCCACAATGGAGCATGAGGGTTTTAGTCGGCTCATTCAGCACTGAAAAGCGGTCACTAAGTGCCTGTCTGTGACATGTTTGCGGTCTGTCAGACCCCAGAGCATGTTTAAACCGTGGGCATGTAAGGGTTAAACCTGACCCAAAGATCGACCTCTCATATTCCACAGAATACAAAACAATGTTACATCACTCTGCTTATTTGTGCCAAACATCTAATTTGAACTATATTTTTTAAATAAGAATGATTAAAAATACAGTGAAAACCAATTAAAACTAACCTGAATTTTAAATAAAAATAATAGAAAATGAAATCTAAATTGGAAAAATTCTAAACTATAACAACATTGCTGAGGCTGGCCTCTATATTCAAAGTCATACGAGTGTCATACAATTATTCCCGGGCAGTAATGGCCTTATAGCAATATTCCCCAGGAACAAAAACTATTTGGGTGAAAATACACTGCAGCTATGAAGGGATGCAGCTTGATCACAGTGTTCAGATTACCACAGGAATTCAAAATTTTATCACAGAACACACCTCATGCTATCTCACCACCCCCAGTCCGCATTGCTGATACATGATAGGTTCACGGACACCAGACACATGCAAAAGCAAAGATTGTTTTTTAAGGTGAAATTTCCCATACATTTGAACACAATCCATACCTCAAGATTTGGCTTAAATTACTTCCTTATCCTTTCTCCTGTACTTCATGTTCTGTACATCAGAATTAACAATAGATCATACCTTTCACCTATTTCAGGAAACGGGTAGGTGCTTTATAATTTACAATAGGGATTAAGTTCTTATGGAAGGCCGTACTACCAACATTATAGCCAGATACGCCAAAAAGTATACTATAAAAAGTCACTATAATTTTGTTTAAGGATGCATGGATGCAAATAATATTTTCCAGAACTTTTCATGAACGAAACAAACTAAACTGTCTAAAGGAAAAGCATACAGGTAATATAACCTGTTAATGGAGTCACACCTTCTAAACTTTGAACTTCTGCCTACAAGGAACTCGATATGACGATATAGTGGCAAGCCAAGTCAAACACAGATAACATCAGCTATCATTCATTGTAAAAGTTAATATTCACGTACGGTTTTCACCTTGAAAAGCTGTAATTCCTGTTCTATTCTAGAAGTAAATTGTTATGAGACATGACATTTTAGAAATACACTAATGTGGACCTGTTCCGGGGGTCTTCAGTTAAGGAACAGTTATGAGTTACAGCAACAGGAAAGGTGATGTCATTAAAAACACTACTAGATTTTCCAATAACACGGCGCTCAGCCACCTGGCACTAGTCCCAAGGGTCACAGTGAGGCTTTTTTAATTCACCGTCAGATGTTTCATGGGCGTGATGTTAGAAGACTGTTGGAAGAACAGCAATCATGTACAGTTACTTCCAATCTACACAGAATTGGCACTAAATGTTGAATATAATCACTGTACAATTAGACTTAATAATAAAATACAATAAATAGGTTAGCATTAGCAAAAATGAGAACTACAAATAAATAATAATAATTTTGCTAATGATTCCATCCAGCATATCCTGCATGTGTGAGGCCACAGTGGTTACCCAATACACAAATCAGAAACTTGCCAATCAGTCATGTTTGACTATAAAATCGTTGCACCTTAAATACTACAGTGCAGAGTACAAATCCAGTTTCCTAATTTTCCTTTTTAAAAGGAGCCCTAGTACAGTGGTCTAGAGGAAAACCATCGGTAGAGAAAGAATGAGCGAAAACAAAGAATCCATAAACGGCGATACCTGCAATACCTGACTGTCCACTGGCACCAGCAACTGGGTTATTTTCATTTGACGAGTCTTTGTCCCCTTCATCTTCCTCCATCTCAGAACTAGTCCCGTCCTCCTCTGTGAGATCCTCCTGGTGCTGATTATGCTTCCTAGAACAATCAGCATCACTGTTTTCAGAGTGTTCTATGACACAATTATGGTCTAAAAAATAAATGACACAACACAAGAGACTGCGGTGCCCTTGAACTGCAATGTTCGAAAGGTGTTTTATACCTTTTTAAGAACAATCTTCTTGAACATATATCAGAAGGTTCTTACCTCAGCATCTGCACTGCTGCACGAGTGATGTACCGTCGCTTGATATTTCTGTAAAAATGAGATATGGGGTTGTTATTCACCATGCGTAAATGTAGAGTTATGGGTATGCTAAGAATGTACAGAATGTCAGCACTGTGAGTTGATCCAAATTCAGAAGCAAAATGGCACAGGTGACTTAAACATACTGCTTCTTAAGTCGTTTTTTCTTTCGCTTTTGGATGGAAGGGGGATTCTCAGATGGGGGCCCCAGCACATTTGCCAGTGTCTCCAATGTGTCTGTTCCCGCAACTGTGCTCTGTGCAGTTGCTGTGCTGCAGGTAACTCCTCCCAAGGACAGGGCCTGCACCAGAAAGTAATGGAACGTCTGAATGTTGTCTGAAAAATTCACATTATTTGCATGACATCTGTGACAAAAATAAACTACAGACAGAGTTAATTTATTTTTTGGAGTGTGTGATACACGCTAATAAACATATATCATTAAACTGCAATGGCTTCAAAAATGATTGAATATACAACTGATTAATTTCAAATAGGGCAAGTATATAGAACTTTGATGGTATATATTTTCAAGTGATGTATTGGATGAGACAATACCATTCATACCAATATACTTTCACTGTGCATTAAAAAATAGGAGAAAAAAATTTTGTCGTGATTTAGTCAATACTATAGAGACCTATAGTATTCCTTCCTGGGAGTCAACAACATGACATTAGATACTATAGATATACTATACTATACTATAGATACATATACTATAGAGACCTATAGTATTCCTTCCTGGGAGTCAACAACATGACATTAGATACTATAGATATACTATACTATA
>JAODKL010000038.1:4682379-4695910 GCA_026780765.1 Petrocephalus schoutedeni
ACAGTGAATGCACGAGAAGCTCAGTCTGCTGGCTTATCTGTGCATCTTCCTGCTACGATTGGGGTACCCCTGAATGGCGCGCTAATCCAGTGCGCTAATTCCTGGTCTAACCACAGGGAATGTATCTTTTCTTAGGATCTCCTAAAGAGAAAAGAGAAAAAAAAACGTAATTAAACTTAATTAAATCTTTGATGATTGCAACAGTAACAGTGTGTTGCAGATATTGTCATTTGTTGCAACACATAAGAAACTGCAAAGAAATGCACCACCATCTGTAGGAACTGCTGTGATTAATGTTCAAATTACTAGTTTATTAAAAATATTATTTGCTGTGGACAATGTAAGTGATCATACCATATTGCTATGTTCTTATATCAAGTCAAAAAGTAATTTGTTTATATCGCACATTTAAAAACAAGAGGAGCTGACCCAAAGTGCTTTCGGGTTTAGAAAGAATTAATCAACAAATACTTCATACATTGTAAAATACAATAAATTAAAAGAGAGTAATTCAAATGACATTAAAAGTAACTTAGCAGTGGACTTTACAGAAACCGTAGGAGAACCTCAAACTGAGTTGAAAGCAAGAGAGAAAAGGTGGGTCTTTAATTTTAACTGATTTAAACGGATCAATAGTGTAGCAGGAAGTATTCTTGGATGGAGGCTATTCCAAAGTCTGGGGGCAGCTACAGAGAAAGGCACGTCTGGGTTAGAGACGGAAGCGAGGACCTGAGAGAAGCTGCTGTGAGGATGAGGTAGGTGACAGGGGGCTGAATATGCAAATAGCAGATCAGAAATGTATTGTGGGCCTAATCCACTGAGTGCTTTAAAAGCAACATTTTAAAATCTCTGTATTTCACAGGCAACCAATGCAAATGAGCTAAAACAGGAGTGATATGGTGTCTTTTCTTTGTTCCCGTTAAAAGTCTAGCAGCTGCATTTTGTATTATTTTAACTACAGAAAGTGTGGAACGGGACAACCGTATATACAGGGAATTACAGTAATCAAAAACCATGGATAACTATTCCCAGGTCCATATGGGATAAAATTGGCTTTAACGTGGCTGTTCACACACCAGGGCTGGCCCGAGCTTTTATGGGGCCCTTTGCAGAATTTGATTTGCCCACCACCTAAATCAAGATACCTTGACATTTCAAGCGCTCTTGGGGGCCCCCTGGTAGCGTGGGGCCCCCTGGTAGCGTGGGGCCCCCTGGTAGCGTGGGGCCCATAGCCGCCACTTAGTTCGCTTATGCCTTGGGCTGGTCCTGTCACACATCAGAGCTCATGAAGAACGGACTGTTGCTGATTAAGCGGCAAACTCAAAAGAAAGTCACATTCCCATAGTAAATGGAAAATGATACCAGAATATATAACTAGAACCAATAATTCTTTACTAGAATTTTTTTTGTCTTAGCACAAATATACAAAGAAGTCATGTAGATAAAAACAGTAGCGGTAAACAGCTTGTTTTTTGAAGTAATGGTTAAATATGGGGTCATTTTACCGACAGAATTTCGCTTCAGTTGATCATACATACCTGGATTATACTGTACACTCCGCACTGTAAATCACCTTGGTCATAGGTGTTCATATTGAATGCCTGATCCCTGTAGCTGACCAGTCCATCCAGGCTGCTTGTATTGTGCCAGGGGACGGTGGCATGAAAACTCAGCTGAAACATTAACGCACAGTGATATTAAAAGAAAGAGCCTTAAAGTCACTGCACACAGACATTGCAAACCAAAAACATACCTGCATTTCTGTTCTGGAGGAATAATCTATTTATAGCTCAAGCTCTTAATTAATATGGATGAACTGCTGATTACCAACAAAAGTTAATCTGATAAAAGTAAAATACATATTAAGCGAGTGACTGGCTGTGTTGTGCCTGATTCACGCCCACGCCTTCCTACACTTCCTGCCTGCTTTGGACCTGTATTCAGGTCCTCATGTCAGTCCTGCTATGCACCTGCGTTTTGTGTTCTGATTTCTCCTCAAAGGAAATCTCCGCAACAGATTACTTATCCACTGTCAAATCTGTTTATCGAGTTTTGGGAACTCATCCAAAGATGATGCAAATTAATTAGGAAACCAGCTGGAAAAAACACCCATTTTGGTGACTTCCCTGTAATCACACACACACACTCATTCTCCCTCTCTCATACACACACACACACACACATACACTTTCCAAGGACCAGAAAAAGAACAATTTGTTCTGGAACAATATTCTCATGTACTGAGGGCATTAAAAATGCAACTTTTTTCTCCATTTGATGCATTTCACTTTTGAAAACACAATCTTATTCATTGTCAATGCATCTGCCTGGAGATGTAACAATTTATTTTACATTAAATTATTTCTACATCAGTGTGTATTCAGGTATTTTTCTTTCTACCTATTTAGTATTGGTGCCCTATCGTTTTATTTTAATATCAGATTCGTCATATAGGGCCAATCAAATTAGAGTTTTTCAGTCCAGCAGGGGACAAAAGCGGATCTGATGGTGATCAATAATATACGTGTGCCACAAGTCTGCGTTTAGTGAGAGGAAGCTGGATCACTAGGGGAGCCAGAAGTGTGACTTTGGCTGAGCTCTGAGCCTGAACAGGCTGGGCTAACATATACCTTTTAATATAGTAAAAAGGGGACATGCAGTATTGTATAAATCCTAAATATATACTAATGCATATTGAAAAAGAATAAAATGACAATGATGAATGATATATAGTGATTACTTTCCCTGAGCTAATTATCTTTCATCTTAGCTTAAATGATCAGGTATTAGAATTGGAAACGGAGAGATGCATTAGTTAAATAATGTAGAAGTGTTTCCCCAATTGTTCCTTTTGGCAGCAGCCAAAGCAAATGTTATTATCCACCCATTTATCTGTCTTCCATCAAAGGATTCTGGTGGTTTGGCCATGACAGGGAAATATTATCTCATAATAGCTTGTAAGATCAAGTTGAAGAATAGTTGAGGCTTCTTAGCACTGAGAAATAATAAATAATACAATGTGATTTAAATCCATGTTCAGAATATGCATTTTTATTATTTGTTCCTGCACAATTGTTCCTAAATAAAGAATTTTACAAGATCTTTCAAGATCTTGCTAAGACCCTAAGACATAGTCACATAGAGCATACATAAGATGGTATGTTTCATGACATCAACAGAACATGGAAGTTCAAGAGTAAATGGCTTTAAATTCCTTAATGGTTCCTTAAAACCCTTAATCAGATTTTTTAGGACTAGCAATCCACATTTCCAGATGACAGCAGTATTGCTATACTGGAAAATTAATATAAACCAGGACTATAAATATTCACCCTCCTACACACAAACTGACATTCAAAAAACACATGCAGGCTAAATATTGTTCCAGTTGACACTGAAAACAATCCCTTATTAAAAGCATGCCATGCTGCAGTTAGATCAGGAAGGTCTGTTCTCTACTTGCCCGGTCAAAAGCATTCTGCCTGCAAACTGTGTCCTCTGCTTGCTGCGACATCACAATCCTCAACATTAGTACTGGCATCCAGAGCCGGAGTGCAATTTTAATCCTTTGCCGTGTTATTCTCATGAGCTCACACAGAGAGAGGCAAATAGGCGAAGGTGTGCATTTAGCTGTGTGTGAGTAACAGAGATTGATATCCGTATATAGTGCGATATGTAGGCGGAGGTGATTTCAGTTGTAGGCGGTGGGTTATAAGAAAAAAAAAATCTATTGTTCTAATCTTTATACATACATATGTAGTGTCTTAAGAGAAATCCACTGTAACGGTCATTGCACAAGTGGGCATGCTGGTGTTTCTTCTTGGAGAATCTGTTAAACAGTAGCCTGCAAGGATGAAGGCATGGAGCTGGCTGGCCTGGCCCCCTGGTTCCAGGGAAATCTCTCACCATTGGGCTCTTTTTATTTGCTAAGCTAGAGGCTGGCTTGCACCTATAGTATGTGGGTGTGTGGGAATCTCATTATTACAGCCTGTTTCAGCTTCCTGCTGTGGACTGACATAGAACACAATGTGCCAGAAGTCCAACACAGTGAAAATGCACACTAACACATAGCCCAGGTGGCTGAAATAGACACTACTGCAGTCATACTGTAGCAGTGCTAAAGCAAGGCACTAGCGACCAGTAACAATAATCAAATCTATACGATTCTGTATAATGATGTAAATGATATATCCTTCAATTTAAACATTTTCAGTAAAGAATTATTCTTTTTGATCTTAAATGCTAAATTTTTGTACTTGCATGTACATTGTACTTACTGCACTAAATCATAGCAATGAATTTATAGTCAAATATACTGTATCTAAATTATTAGACAAGTCCGTATTTTATTTGTTTCATCTCTTCCAAACAATATTTTCAGTCCAGATGAATCTCTAATTAAGTATGAGCTCTTTAAAAACAGAGTATGTTGAGCATCTGGTCTGAGTATTTTCTGTTTGGAGAAAAACAGCAAAACATTTACACTTTCCTGTGCAGAATTATTAGAGTGATTTATGGCCAACAGACAAAGAGGGTGCAACAAGCGCGCAGAGAAGCTAACAGGCTCCTCGTACTAGATCTGCAAGTACTATGGACCTCCAGCATTATTGAATGAGCAGTATGAGAGCCTTAAGAATGATCACATACCTTCCCATTTTTTGTTTTCCACTGTGAAGGTTTAGTTAGGAAAGCAACAATTTGATTTGGTTTTTAACTTTTCAATTTAGCCAACAAAAACACTAAATCCAAAATGAAATGCGTTACACAGACAAGCACAGTTTTCATAAGGTACTACTTTCGGTTTATCGAGCACCTGATTTTCTACTCGTCTTAATCTTTCTACGATCTCACTAAATTTCCAGTAAGTGCAGCAATGTACCTTCTTAGCATTTTGCATGTACATTTTTATTCAAATGTCCCAAAAACAAAAGTCTGTCTTATAAATTTTACACTTTATTATACACTTTTTTTCCTGTTACAATGTTAATACATACCTTTCCCTGGATAAACAAAGAAAACGTAAGATATTTACGAGCTGGCTTGTCCTGCATTAAGTACACTTAATGAATATTTTACAGATCCATGTCTTATGGAATTTCACCCATGTCATATTGAACAGTACTGACATACCAAGTGAGACTGACAAGAGAACCAATGCAAAATATATAGTTCAGTCTCAATGCTCTGAAGAAAACTAACATTTTTCCAAGAATAATACAAGAATTATAACCATTAATGTATTATGTGCTGAATTAAAGAAATTCAATATATACCGGGGAAAAACACATTATACTAAAAAGTGTCTATGGAAAATATAAAACTATCAAGTATGATGCAGGTAGCTGTAAATTATGGAATGAAATGAAAATTTGAAGACTAAAGATTGAGACAGCCACAAAAAAAATGCAATGACTTAGTTTCACAAGGTTTAACTGAAACAAAAGCATACTCCAATAAGAGTTATGGCTTAAATTCTTTCAGTGTACATACATAAAGTATACACATTTTTATCTTTACATTGCAAAACATCTGTCAATAATTTACATGAATATACAGCCAAAACATTTTCATAGAATAATCTAATTTAGCATATTTAAGTGACAGAACATGTCATGGATGTAAAGATGTAAACCAGGCTTTACCACTGTTCCATTCATATCTTAAAATATCTTAATCGGACACACATATGGACAATACAGTTTTTCACAACTGAACAACTGTATACATAAACTTTTAATCATATATATAGTTGTTCAAAAAATAAAACAAAATTTCAGTGTTCCCTCTATGCCGTTCAGTTCTTTTTATGCCCAGAGAACGAAAAATCTCACATTTCCTCTTATAGAGCTACCCAATCAGGAACAACCTTCAGTAGTTCCACAATAAGTTTTAGGACAAGCATGTGCTGATAAAACATGAAGAAAGCATCTTCAACCCAGTGAGTAAGTGCTATATGTCCTTCAAAGTTAAGGTGCTTCCATTACAGGAATCCATCGGAACACTGTGCACGGAATCCTCGAACCTGTGCCGGCCATTTCAGCCCCCATCAGGAATAACCAGATCGATGCCTCCGAATTTAGCACAGGAGTCTTTTTCTTAACTCTATAAACCCCACGTATAATTAGAGCGAGTGGCTTAGAAGGAACACTGAGCGATTCACTGCCGTCACATCAGGACTTCCACATCTCCTTCGCGGTCCTCCTCCTCGGGCAGCCGCAGCGACAGCACCTCCTCGTTGAGGAAGAGGCCGCTCAGCCTCTCCTTGCGGGCCTGCCTCTGCTCCTTCAGCTGCCGCTTGCGTAGGGCCCTCTGCTGGAGCTTCCGTTGCTTTGACCGCTTCTGTCAAAGACAAGGGAGCGGGCAGTCAGGGCCAGCACAATGAGCAAGGGTACAGCAGGGAAGACCGGGCGACGACCGGGCAGGGATCCGCATACTGATTCTGGTTGTTTTTCTGAGGTGGTTTAACCCCTTTCCCGTGATAATTTCCCCATGTGAAATTTGCCTACCGTTTAATGATGCTCTGGGGTCAGACTGACCCCAAACACGGGATAGGGGTTAAAAGGTTTGTCATATTGCCGTCCGACTTGATTTGTGAACCTTACCTTTGCGAATAACCATTGTTTGCACCATGGCGGTTTCGTAAAATCCGAACAAGTTCCATATTACCGAAGTTGAATTTTTTGTAGGTACCAACTCCTCCATGTCATACATGTACTACGTTGCCCAATAGGGAACGTACTGCATGTTGCGCATTGCATGTCGGGACGAGGGGGCAAAAGAGAGAGCGGAAGAAATGCGAGGCACTACTTAACGTTTGCCATTTCCGGTTTATCGGTGTGTCGAAAATGGATTTGCCTGCGGAGACGGCTTGAGCTGCATGTAAGTCATAGAGCTGCGGCTGACAGGATCTCTCGGTAAAGGCAGATCGCGAGGACATTTTAATCATTCGCGATCTAATACCGTCAAATGGCACGCTAACTGATGGCGAGTGTAGAGGCCGGCGGAGGTCACCTTGGAGTCGCGGATGCGCTCGGCGGCGCTGGCGGACAGGTTGCCGTCGCGGATGCGCTCGGCGGCGCTGGCGGACAGGTTGCCGTCGCGGTGGCGCTCGGCGGCGCTGGCGGACAGGTTGCCGTCGCTGTGCGCGCGGCTGATGTTGGCGGTGCTGCAGCTGGAGGCCGCGTTGGAGGCGGTGGAGCCGGTGCTGCTGCTGCCGCTGCTGACCATGCTGCCGCTGCTGCTGCTGGTGGCGCTCAGGCCGCTGCCGTGGCCCCCCCGCTTCCAGCTGTCGCGCGTGCTGCCGGGACGCGGCCGCAGCGCCTGCTCGCGGATGTAGCTCCTAACCTGAACCACGCGATAGACCATTATCTGCAGCAAATCAAGTTACCCGCGCAGATTCCCTCCATTTATACCATAGCCTGTCTCTCTTGGAGAACAAAAGGTTTTTGTGAAAATTCCTCTAAACTATCTTACCTCTTGCCCTCACTGAGCAGATCAAATGCACATCTTATGTACTCATTTTATTCTACAGTATCACTTATGCTGCTTTCCCACTGCCTTACGAGAACTGCCCCGTGCCAGAGCAGGACCACAGACGGGTCACAGCCTGGCTTCCGTCACAGCACGTCATACATCATGATTTACTATGGCCAATTCTTATTTTTATTCCTTTTTTTTTTTTTTTTTACAGTGTGCTAACTTCCACTAGCACATCTATGAGAATCACCGCGTTATGCAAGTATCGCACCCTAGTGGAATTAGCATTTGCTTGAGTAAATTTGCACTACAAATCCATTCCATTAAGCTGTCCTACAGCTTCTTCAAGTAGGAGGTTGGAAATGTTCAAGCTGCGACTTTTTGGGAATGTGCCGCGATGTGCGATACTAATGAATAATCAGTAATAATGAATAATATACAGAATACACACTTTTCCTTTCAGAAAATCCACAAGTATCTCCATGTACTTCGACCAATCGGATGGCGGCCAAGCAGACGTACCCAGCTTGGATTGGCCACGCTTTTTCTGTCCGCGGCGGTATGGCTCGGTTACGGCTCGTATACTCGGCAGTGGAAAAGCGCCATTAGATACTGTACTTTCATCCTCAGTTACGGTCATAAAAATCCTAAATGCATTACCTGCCGCAGTTTTTCATCTGTTAGACAGTTGAGCTCAATGATAAATTCACTGTCCGTTGGTGAGATCTGAGCACAGGGGTCAATGATCTTAATGATGTCGAGCTGCTCGCGCAATCCCATCTCTGTGCTGACCTTCCGGCTGAGGTACTCGATGTACTCCACCTGAAAGAAACAAGATGATTGCTGACCACTGCCGGCTCCCAAACAAAGCAAGGCTAATATTACGGCGACAGGCTCTGAGGACGGCATGACCGATTGTTTCAGAGGATAAGACAATAGCTGCTGTCCGCACCTGCTCATCGTTACTCATAGCGCTCCAGGATAGTTCATCCAGATTCCTGTGCACTTTGGTCTTTCTCTTGGGAAGCAGGCACGGAGAGCTGGGGACGCTGGGAATGATGTCTGAAAGCACATCGCTGCCACTGGCGACGTCACTTCCAGGCAGCTGAAACCCAAAAGCTGGAATTACTCAAGACTACGCTAACTGACCATAAACAGCAGCCTGAATGGCATCCGACAGGATATGCAGCTGTAAAACATCTGTCCTGTCATTACTGCAGACATTTAAACTTTGTATAATGAACCAAAAGAATATTCACATACATTAAATTGCCAAAAGTATCGGGACACCCCTCCAAACCACTGAATTCAGGTGTTCCAATTACTTCCAGCAAGGTATGGATGAGCAAGTCTGATGTGGAGGAACTTGACTGGCCTGCACAAAAAAATCCCATAAACACCCCTAAACCTTGTGGAAAGCCTTCCCAGGAGAATTGAAGCTGTTATAGCTGCAAACGGTGGGCTAACTCCATATTAAAGCCTATGTACTAAGAATGGGATGTCATTAAAGTTCATGTGTGTAAAAGCAGGCGTCCCAGTACTTTTGGCAATAGTGTAAATTAAAATTTTATTGCTATAAATTAAACTGTTAGTTACAGCTGACAAACCTGCCACTCAAATTCACTGTCCGACCAGTCCCAGTATGTGCTGATGGAGGATGAGACGTCACTACAGACACTGCCCTCAGGAAAGAGGTCAAAGGAGGTGAACTCCTGGTCATCCAACAGGGAGTAGCAGTCATCCTGGTCTCCCACGGAAACAGAGGCGAAGAGTTCCTCGCTGCACTCTGAGCTCGCCACACTAGTCCCACAGGAAGTGAGATTCCACCTGAAGAGAGTCAGATTAGTCAGATTTCAATACCCCATATTGTCCCCCCATAACATACATTCTCTCTCATCTTACAGCCACCAAAATAACTTTGAGTCAATAAACAATTTACTTTTGCATCTTAAGTAATGTGAGAAGCCGCCCCTAGTCAGAGCTGTTGGTAAGTTACGTCGCAGTCCAACTTGTGAAAAAGTTGAAGAATCTCTTTAACTCAAGGTACAACTTAGGGGTTGTTCTCTTACCTGTTGCTATGCAGCCGGCGTAGTGGGTCTGTTCGGTGGCATGAGGAGAGCTGGCACCCAAAATCACTGACATCCAAAGTCCCCTCTTCGCTGAGGTTTCCATGCTGAGACAGCAATGGAAAAGGTTCCTCAGGCGTGAGGAACTTTTCATAAAGGTCAGACATATCTGTGCAGCTAACAAAACAAAAGTGCATGGAATTGAGACAGTGAAAACACACACAGCATCTGAGATTCATGGTTCTGTCACAAGCAAACCACAAGCTGCTATATTAGCTCTTTGATTATATCATTAATAATTGGTAAATTATACAAATAACCAATAAATATTTGTTTTGCATTTCAGAGAAGGAAATATGAACTAGATATCTGTGGTTCCCTCTGTGGATTATATGCAACAGCATCAGCTTGCAAAAATAAAAATAACTTCTACAGGTGCCAAAATCATGCAGTCACAATAACACTCAGATTTGATGTGAAATAAAACACTGATACATTATTCAAAAATAGAAATTGTATTCTTCAAAATAATTAGATGTCCCTTTTCATCAAACCACCATTCAACAAACAAGATAGACTTAATTTTAGCCTGAAAATAAATAAAAATTAAAGTACATAATTCTTTCAATAGTGCAAACATAACTGGTAAATCATACTAATGACATTTACCAAAGGGCCTAACTGCTGTTTGTGAACACCCTGCAATGAAACTGTACCTCTGCAAAGATACAGAGTGACCCTGTAATTCATAAGCAGTGACCTTTTTAAATAATTGATTTGGAAATGTAGGTATGTTTTAATCCTTAAAACCTTTCTGCAATCTATTTTATTTACAAATTATTAGGGCTGTAATGATACATGTATTCATCATATACCGGTCAGTACATAATTTTCAGTTCAGTACGCACAATGAAACTAATGAATTCACCATCTGTGAGTTGGTTATGGCTAATTCTGGTAGTCAGCCCATTAACTTGACGGCAATATGATTACAGTCATGCGTCACATAACATCGGGGAAACGTTCTGAGGAATGTGCCGGAATGCGGGAGTGCACCTAAGCTACAGTAACTTTCTTTGTAAGTAAAAAGAAAACTCTAAAATAATAAAAAGTAAATGTGTAAACCAGCAACATAGTTATCAACGTGTATGTATTGTACATAACTGTATGTGCCATGCCTTTAAACGCCTGCTAACACAATAGATTTGTTTACTCCAGCATCACCACAAACTTGAGAGTAATGGGTTGCAGTACAACACTGCAATGGCTTTTAACTCCATTATAACCTCAACGCTGTGTAGTCTCAGATTTTCCTAGCTGTATTTGCATTGTTTAGACAGAAGACGGGGCAATAACTCTGCCTGCCTCCCTACCGGCAAACAGCAGGAGTTACACTATAGAATGGGAAAATGGTTATCAAGAAAAAGGCCTACTTATTACCTTTTTTGTTTTTTACACACAGACACACACACACAGACACACACACACACACACAGACACACACAGACAGACAGACAGACACACACACACACAGACAGACACACACACAGACACACACACATATACAGACACACACACACACATATACAGACACACACACACAGACACACACACACAGACAGACAGACACACACACATATACAGACACACACACACACATATACAGACACACACACACACATATACACAGACACACACAGACAGACACACACACATATACACATATACACACACACACATACACACAGACAGACAGACAGACACACACACATACAGACACACACACACACACAGACACACAGACACACACACACATAGACGCCTAACTGCAAGCCTTTGCATCCCGAGTGTAAACGCAGCGGAAACTGACGCAGCACAGAGCCGGACGGGACACACTGG
Source organism: Petrocephalus schoutedeni (assembly GCA_026780765.1). Lineage (NCBI taxonomy): Eukaryota > Metazoa > Chordata > Actinopteri > Osteoglossiformes > Mormyridae > Petrocephalus > Petrocephalus schoutedeni. The sequence continues at coordinate 4,693,821 of JAODKL010000038.1, forward strand.
GGATGCCGAGCTTCCTTATAAGCTAATTACGTGACGTTCTCGCATTATAAAAACTACTTATTTACGCTACACCATCCAGGACCCAGCTCGCCCTGACCTGCCCCTACCGAGCAGTGCTGAGGCAGTAAAATAACGGCAGCCACCCGATGTCCCCGTACTCTGGGTCCGCCTGACTCAGGTCTAGACACAGATACTAACGACACGGGCACCGCGCAACGTCTCTGCCGCCGCGATACTCACGTACAAGCGGAGGCAGACTGGCGCCAAACGGCATTTTACACGGAGGGGCATCTCAGCGGGATAATTATAATAACGACGGCCAGGCCCGAGTCCCAAAGCGCCGGCGTCTGAGCCGCAAACGCCGACGGCAGCGGCCCGTCCGGCCGCCTGTCTGACGCACGGAGACCCTCGGCCTCGTCGCCCGTTTCGGACGCGCCAGAAAAGCCCCGGGAGGCGAACAAAAAGCGGGCGACGCTGGCGAGCCGCTGCCCGGGGCGGCCGGCCGCCGACGCCGCGTAACCGCGAACCCACCTCACGCTCTGTTCTCGGGCCTTTCTGCTTTTACTCGGGTTACTTCACTTTTACTTCACTTCGGCGGAATCGGAGGCCGGCAGGCTTCCTCCAGCTGTCCACATACTTTAACCTGCGCCACTTTCTACTTGACAAAAGGCGGCGGCGCTGCCACAGCGCCCCCTGCCGTGTGGCGGACTCATTGCACCCCGATGGTGATTATTAATATCGTTATGCTGTTCTTATTACTGACAGACCTCGGGCATCACTGAGTTTGTCATTGTACTTACTAAAATTGCTTGCTGTAAATATTGTAGCGCCAGAGCATGCTGGGTAAGGATAAATAGCCCCTTGTTTTTGTTAATACTTCTTGTGTTCACGACTCTCGTTTCTGCCCTTGTCTTCAGCCACTGTATAAATTACCCGCCGTATGTGTGCGCCTCTCTGTCCGGCGTCAGATTCCCTGTGATGCCCTGTTATGGGTGTTTGGTGGCTGCCCATTTCATGGCATTAAGTTTAACCCACGCTTTACTTTCCTGCGTGCGCCTCTGGTTGCAGACGAGGGGACGTGACGTACATTTCATCATGAGATCGTCTTGCCAATTTTAATGAGATTATTGCAAAGGCATTGAATGTCTTAATATTGTAGAAAAAGACCAAATTTTATATGAATATACTGAAAACCCTGAATTTCTATTTTGTTGACCAGTCAACTATTTAAAGCAAAAAAGAAAAAAAACTTAAATAACGTTACATAAATAAAACAGGTCTTCCCGAGTTTCCACATCTTTCTCACAAAATGTACTTGTGCTCAATATTAAATATAATTATTATCAAGGAAATATGTCATTGATTGTCTTAAAATGAACTTACTTCTTTTTGGGAATCAGCGGGAATGATAAACATCATTTCCTTATTTTGGCAATCTGTGGTTAGAGGCGGGTTGGGAAATGGACGGATGTATTTTTTATGTCTAGCGGAAACCTCCGCGCAAACGTGCGCATCCACTGCGCATGTGCAAGGTAACTGGGTTTTTCCAGTAGGTGGCAGCGTGGACTTTCACAGAGCAGCGGTCAGCGACAACAGTACGGGAAGGATAGTCGGTGTTGTTGTGATACTTATGGCGAGCAGCAGTATGAGGACTGGTGTAATGTCGAAGTGTTTTTATGGCTTAATCTCAATTGTCTATTTTTAAAGCCTGCCCCCACTCTATAGGCAGTACAGCCGGTGCAGCCGCACTGGGCTCCCACAGGGGGCGCTAGTCCCCTTCACGGCGAGGACCAGGAGGCCATCGATCTATTAGCTTAAATTACCGAAGCACGTTACACCGCCTTACGAACCGCTCAAAACCAAACGATATATTTACCCGTTACCTGCCTGGCAAATCTGTCTCCCCCAGAGTGTCCGATCTCTAATTTTCTTTTTAATGATACCGTTTGAAAGTTCATACTGTACACCTTAAGGATATTTCACAAAGATACATGATGCATCTCTAACATTTGCGGGGCGTGGGCTGACCCCCTGAGTGTGTGTGTGCGTGTGTGTCAAAGGAGAGTGACATGGGATATGTGTAAGGAAGC
>JAODKL010000038.1:4710070-4727007 GCA_026780765.1 Petrocephalus schoutedeni
GCAGCCTCACACCGTCAGGGAGGCAGGTGGCACAGTGGGTGACGGAGCAGCCTCACACCCCCAGGGAGGCAGGTGGCTCAGTGGGTGACGGAGCAGCCTCACACCCCCAGGGAGGCAGGTGGCACGGTGGGTGACATCTTTACATCGTGCTTTCCGCCAGTGCAGAATAGGGCCCTGTATCTCCCGGCTGGCCTGGGAACGCCTTGGTATCCCCCGGTGGAGCTGGGGGAGATGGCTGGTGAGAGGGAGGTCTGAGTTCATTTTGTTACTGAACCCTCAGTGGCTCATAACTGCCATAACAATCCACTTTTTGGCTGGTTTCAGTTTGGGTGTGATTTGCCTAAAAAATTGAACATATACAGACTGACAGTCATATATTGTGCCAAGGTTTGGAAAAGATCAGGCAAATAATTTTTGAGTTATCAAGCTGATGACAAAGTGTCTGAGCTGGCTATCTATTTGCTATCACTAGGTGGTGCCACTTCAGTGCTGGAGTGATGTGTCTCAAAATTTGAGCAGGTTAAGATCAACATTAAACCTTACAACATGTCTGCAAAAGTTGAAAAAGGTCTGTTGAATACATTTTGAGTTATCGTGCTAATGGGCGATGAAACGTCTGAAACTATCCTTTTTGTTGGTATTGGTATGTGACACTGCTTCGGTTTTGGGGAAATCTGTCTCAAAATTTGGTTACTTCCAGGTTGTCACCCCTACAATGCGCGGTAACTGTACGATTATTTTGTTTTGTTAAGTTGGTAAGCGTCTTCGGTGGTGGCAGAGACAGGTATAGTAAAAATATAGTGAAATGCACATAGAACTAATAAGTAATGATTGTAATCATACTCTGAACTGCATATGTTTACACCCAAAAATACACTAACTGAGCTTTTCGTGTCACTACTCTGAAGGGGGGGGGTGCTCATATTAGTGCCAATACGGCAAATGTACTGTGATTGGTGTATTCTACAAACCCCCCAAAATGCATTACGTATCATGGGTCTTATTTGTGTCGCTTCATTGGTTCCACCTGTATTTGTACAAAATGAAGAAAGAAAAAAAAAACCTTTCTGTAGCCGATCCTCAGTGCGGTTAGTGTGGAAGTGCTTCTGTGGCCATTGTGCACACAGGAAGCAGCACCCTGTGGGAGTTTCCTCTGCATCAATAGTTGCTTTCCTCTGAGCCTTGAGTCGGAGCCAGCCACTTAGCTCAACAGAACAGTAGGGAGCAGAGAAGTCATTACTTTTATTGACAAGCTGCAGTTTCCTCACAGACACATGATGAATAATGATTTATTTCGCAGCTACAGATGGCTAAAACACAGGTTGTTTTAGTACCAAATAAAATGCTCGATTTATTGCAAAATTCATAGCATAGCATGAAAGAGCTATTACACAGGATATATGTTTTTGACTTTCTGTTTGTTTTGCGTGATGTATTCATTATCTTGGAGGATGCAATTACACTGATACACAACAACATAGTCTCTTTCGGACAGTCACAACTTTCATCGCAATTATTTAAGTTTTCTGTTTGTTTTCTGAAACCACACACGTTTTAAGCTCATTTCCTTCGATACAAGTCTTTACCTATATAATATACTAAGATATAAGGTTTTTACATCAAATCCAACACTAAGTCACTTTGCATCAAAATGACTCTTCTGAGTAATTCACTGAAGTCTTATTCAGCCTCGAGCAGCCTACTGGGCAGACTGGGCAGGAAAGACAGGAAGTAGCCAGTGGACAGGATACAAGAATCTGACCAGGAGAAACTGGGGAACTGGAACTAGCAGAGAGGAAGCAGGAAAAAGGGAAACAGAAACTCGGAACCAGCAGGTGATAGAACTTGGAACCCGGAGAATGAGCATAAAGAAACATAGCAAAGCGAGGAACACTTCCAGGAAAACAACTGAAAAAAAAAACTGAAACAGGAAGTTCATTTGCTTATATAATAACATTTTACTTCCCTGTCCATCTCTGCAAGTCTTATCCAATTGTGAATGACTACATGTCCGCCTCTCCTACTCTCCCCGAGTAAGGACATTTTAATTATTCATTTTCTTATATATTTCAGATTGACCAAATGGCTTTTTTCCAATGGAGGATTATTTTATTAAGAAAATGCAGGTGAGTGCCATGCAGACCCCCACTGCCTACAGTAGGCTCCTTTTACCTCTCTGCCCTGACTTCATTAGTCGTTACAGTTTTTCCTTCCCCTGCTGAGAGCTTCTCCTTTGGGGATGCAGACACAGAAAAGCAATAAAGTTCTGCGTTTTTTTGGCCCCACGCTCACTTTGTTCATCACAAGCTGTTTCACTTCTTCCTAAACGTTGCAGCATTTTACAAACGCCCTAAACCAAAGATAGTTTACAGTATTTCAAAACTATAATTTAAAATGGAAGAGCTTAAAGGTCCAGAGGTTCATCAGCATGAGTATAAGGCATTACTTATGCTTTGGCTTGCTGCATTTCAAATAATACTTCAGTCTTCAAGCTTTCCAGTTGATGTACGGGAATTTATAGAAGATATAATTTTAAAAATAAATATTTATATTTATTGATTTCTAGACGAACAATAACTGAAAATAGACATTTTTGATCTACACGAAATAAATCAATTTTATGTTATTTGTAAAATATCCTGCATACATCTACATAGAACTATAAACCAAATAAAGTAAAACATACTCACAGCATAAATATACATGAACTGATGCACAAATACAATGACATTTAGATTTATTTAACCCTATTTCTAATCCGATTTGCTATCGCCCTCAATCTTAATATATGTTCGCTTGCCTCATTCCTTAGATCACAAAGTTCGCAGAGTAGCATATTCACTATCCACTATCCAACATAACTAATCAGGTCTTGGCCAAAGAGCCTGAGAACTTACGGTTATCAGCAGAATGCAGAGATGTTTACTGTGTGACTCCCAAATGACTGTATACAATCACTAAAGATATTAACAATTATTAGCGTTACTCAATACTCTTTCTCACAATGCACAATTGTGGATATGGATCAAAAAGCAAATCATTGTTAATTTCATTGTTTCCATTTACACGTAACATTATAATGATTAGCCTGTATTACGGATGAGGACCAAATTAGTACTCAGTGTACTAGTGACAGAGCCTCAGCTAGCTAAGAAGAACTGGCAAGCTGTTGGCAACAACTCTACGACAGTTGTGTTATGTGGTGCAGCAGATGGCGGCGAATGTGCTACTCAAATCCTTTGTGATAAGCTATAGGGTTATTTCAACTGATCGATTTACAAAGGAAAAACTATCGGGTACATTAACTTGCTCCATCTTCAGTATTAGGATTAATCCCGGGGTTTTAAAAATGTCTCGAAAGTTTCGAAAAACCAAAACAGTCACATGAAATTAGATACATCTCCTGTGGATGATATTTCCCTGGGATATTTCCCAGTGGAGCTGTGACGTCTGCAGGCGTGTACCTCGCACGCACAGTGCTTTGATCACAGAGATACGTCATTTCTGGCCCAGCCCGATCCAATCGTCCTGCACGTTTACAGAAAACCATATTGCCTTTATTTACTGAAAACAACAACAGTTGCAAGAACTTTTTAAATGAATACTTTATTTTATTAAGTGATCGATTGATTAATTAATTAATTGGCCAATAGAAAGGTCAGTCAGCCCGTCAATTTGAAATTATTTTTTATTAATAATTGTTAATTGTTAAGTGTTAACTCTGTTTGATTTGTTTGATTAACTGTGTTCATTACTTGAACATCCCATATCAGAAATATTAATTTAGATTTCATAAATATTCCATATTTATATCACTCCAAAAATGTGGGAACAGAAAATAAATGGAAAGAATAATTGATTTGGCTCTGATATAACTGACACTGACACTGATATCCTGAAAGCGTGCGCAAGATTGAAGTATAAATACTTTGTACTGATCTGCCCACCACTAATAATAATATGACCATTTAATTCACCAGGTAAAAACAGATAATTAGATTTTCAAAATGAAACTATTCAGATCAAAGGAATCTATTGCAATGGATGGCAAAACAATTATGGAGAAAACTGATGTGAGAAAGCATGTATAATGCCCAGTCATTCATTTTCTGTAACTGCTGGTCCTATTCGGGGGTCCATAGGCGCAGGGCAGCAAACGAGCTAGTGGGAGGGACTGACCCATGGCAGGGCACACCTACACACCATTCACACCTACGGGCAATTTGACAACTCCAATTAACCTCAGCAGCAGGGGGGAACCGGAGTACCCTTCACAACAACACGGGGGGAACATGCACACTCCACACACATGGAGACATGACAAAGACTCGAACCCAAGTTCCAGGGGTGCAAGGCATCAGCGCTAACCACTGCACCACCTTTAAGGATAAAGCGTAAAATATAAAAAAAAAGAGACATAACCATGTTGCAGTGACCAGTGACTTGCTAAGGAGGCTACTATTGTTTTAAATACTGTTGCAACTGGAAATATTCAAAGCTCACACATCAAATGACATTACAGTGATGTGAACAGTGTTGGGGAGTAACGGAATACATGTAACGGCGTTACGTATTTAGAATACAAAATATGAGTACCTGTATTCCGATACAGTTACAATTTGAATAGATGGTAATTAGAATACAGTTACATTGTTGAAATCAATGGAATACTTGGAATACATTTATCTATTTCACATGTTAATTCACTCTCCAATTAAATTATCGATTCAGAAAAAAATGCGTTTTGTTAAATGCATTCAGTTCCGGGCGTGGTTGAACTCACCTAGAAGGTTGATGCAAATTGTACAATGTCCACATCCCAAAAATCACCTCGGCAGTACCGTACTAGCAGAATTGTATTGTTAGGTATGTGTTTTAACTGTTTATGTAACAGATTCAGACATGAGGTGGGGTTATACTGTACCCGAGTGCCAAGTGAATTGCTTAATGGTGTCAATCGTGTGCGCGTGTATGTGTGATTGGGTGCAGGCATGTGTTCAATCGTGTGCGCCTGTATGTGCCATCATGATCGGTTAAGGATTAAGAATATGAAGAATTGCATTCATTTTACTTGAGGAATTGCTTCCCAGCTCTTTATTCACGCCGGCGTGGCGCCCAAAGCATCATTTCCGAAAGATTACTTGTTACGCCGTCCGCAATCCCGACTAAATTGTGACATTTCCGATCAAGCTTTTATGATTGGATCCTTGTCACATGACAAGGACAGTCTTCTAACTGCAGTAAACATGAAACTATTTCTTGCCTCGACAGTTTTATGCACAAGCATATTCATACAAGTATATTTATGAATTTTGGATTTTTTAAATTTTCTTTCCGGACGTGCTATTGAAATTTCTAGCAAATTGTTTTTCACGATGGTGCTTTATGGTAGTGCTTCCACTGAATGATGCTAAATAGATTTTGCCAAGGAGTGGAAGTCACATGACTGATTGTATCATGTACAGCATGCCTGTCAGCTGTGGAGTCACAGTTACCCAGAAGCAGCAGACCTATCCGTTTGTTTGGTGATGACACACAGGGCCGTGCACAGACCTTTTGAGGGACATGTGCTGAAACTGACAAAAGGGCACCCCCCCCCCCCCAACACGTGCCTGCAAGTAACACAGGAGGGTGCACAGGGTTTCTACAGCTGTTGTTGTGGTCTGGGGCACAGCGGGTGACTGGTGGCACAGTCTGATGACAGAACAGGTGCAGTAAGTGACATTGTGATTTATCCCTTTACCTATCCAGGGCAATAGCGGAATCTTCTGGCCCTTCCATAATTCTATATTAGTTGTATCCCTATGCCACTTAATTATACTTAATGCGGGTTAGTTTATTATTTTGGTTTACGCTACTTGTTTACTTGTAAGTTATGATGTATATAATTTATATAGGCATCAGTTTGGATTGTTCAAGGAGCTGCTATTGTTTCCTCTTCTTCGTAATGTAGAGTCTTTAAATATATTACTTATCTAAAGAAAAAGTTGGGTATGTAAATTGCTCAGCCTGCTTGCGTTTCCCCGTCACATTTTCTGTGCTGAGTGTTCCTGCTGGTGGGATTAGGGGAGCTGTATTCTTGGCTGGTCCCTTCTCCGCATGGAAATCTCAAAGCGTCATAGTACACCGGGCAGATGGCAGCAGCACAAAGGTGATTCCTTAGCTATGCAAATATTTGAATTAAGAATCCCACTAAATAAAGACAGAGACATGAATAATGAATTTAGGTTCCATAAAGAACCATAATCACCATGTATTGCTTTAGTCATAAAAAAATGCTAAAACCTTTTGTTTTATATGGAACATCATTTCTAATATTATGTTTGCACCTTTTTTTTTCCTTCTAAATAGTCACAATTTATTGTTGCACTTGGACACTGACCCATGCTGACCCCAACGCATCTGACGATTGGACCTCAATGTATATATGGACCTCTGTCCGTAATGACTCAGATCACATACCATAGACCTTCATTGCTTTGAGATTTGGTGACAGGGTAGGAGACTTCCAGTTGTCTTAATTACAATATGCAGTAGTCTTAGAAATGCGCTGTGCATTTCCTGATGTAAAGACCCATTCACAGATGGGTATATGGCATCACTGATTGTTAATAGTTGTAGACGTTGCATGTTATGCAAACACACGTTCTCTTGTTTCATCTTACTTGTGTATTTGCTTTAGGTGCTGGCATGGGTTTGTGCTGGAAGTCTCACCCATTCAGAGATTGGGGTTCTAATCCCACATGTGACGTGTGTGTGCTGAGTATTATGTGGATTCCCACCTGTAGACCAAAGACATGTGATTAACCTAATACAGGCGAGGCCAAAGGGGGGGTTGTGACCCCTGGAGGGGTGATAAGACATCAGAGGGGGGGTTGCAAGATTACTTGTAGTGTATGTGTTAAAAAACCTAAATGGTGTCTACAAAGTGCCCTATGCTGGACTGAAATTACATCCAGGGTGTACCCATTGTGCCATCCTATACTGCTTGGGACAGGGTCCAGAACCGACATCAGCTGCTGCGGTTAGGCCCGCTCCAACTAGCAAATAAGGAACCTTTACATTCCAAGCCCCGAAAGACCCACGTTTATACCGATGCTTCTAAATGTAGGCAAAATGTAATAATAGCCTGTTCTTGGTGGTACTCTGCAATTTCAGTTACTGCAATTACTGTAGCCCTGAGAAGAGAGAGCGGCATGGCTGTGAAATTGTGCAATGGAATACTAAAACTTTTTTTGTGATCTGATAACTAGCTTTTATGTAGGCATTGTTTAAAGAATGACTGCCATATCACTAAGACACTACATTTTACGTATTTAGTGCTACAGGTAGTAACATCACAGGGAACCTTTCCTTCCCTGATGAAAAATATATGGCCCAGAGGGATAAGTGTGCTATTGTGCCACAAACCCCCTGCAACTAAAACCCCATGACTGAGTTCATTCTCCCGGCCTCAAAATAAAATGGTATTGTTTCCCCAAGGAAAGCAGACTATTGTAATTTTGCCCCGTTTGCTAAAAACTGAAAACAGAGATTAAATGAATCTACATAACAACACACTACAGAGAAGCACTTTATCACTGCTGTGTTATATGGCTGTAAATGGGCAGCTATGGCTATTTAAAAAAATAACAATGATTTTAGTGAAAATATCTGTCAGATATGCATTTTTATTTAATTAATATGAAAATGGTCTATCATGAAACATATACAGTATTAATCTATGAGTAAAATCTGAAGGCCTGAAGCAGACAGATTCTAGTGGAACAGAGTTGACTGGTATTGATAAAAACGTGTTTGTTTCGGAAATGAGGAGAGGTTTGGGGTGAGTGTGGAACGGTCCAAAAAGAAGCAAACATACAAAAGCCGGCCACAGCACTTACTGAAAAGGGGCACAGGTCTCTCATAAATATATTTGTTGCTCTTATGTAAAAATTCTGTCAAAATTAAAACAACATTTTTATGTTTTACTTAAGTTATATGCCTATACAGAAAGATCAAACAAATAACAGTCACTCCCATTCAGGTACTTAATCTGTTACGTTTTTATACAAAAATATAAACTGGCCATAAAATAGAATCTCGTGACACACGTTAACAAATAGGAAAAGTAAGGCAGTGTAGAGACTGCTTTAAAAAGAAAGAAATTCTGCTTCCTATTTCTCCCAGCCGAGCTGACAAGTCCTGCTGCCAGTACTGATAATAGTGTTTTCAGTGGCCCTGTGCTTCCATGGAGACTATTCAGGAAGCTCCATTGAGATGCCAAGAGGAAAGCGTGGAGTTTCTGGGGGCTGCATAGTAAATGTGCCCTCTGTGAAAAACACAAACGGCAACTAAATCACTCAGAACTGCAGTTTAATCAGGTCAGTATACTTAGAATTTATGTATTTATAATTTCCAAATATGTAATACGCATGACTAGACAGCAATATAAATGAATCAGTGGTTAATTACTGTATTTTGCAACTCCTCTTTTTAACATTTATTCATAGATTTTTAAAGTAACAGATAAATAAGAGGTCTATGACCGAAAATTACATTTAAAGAATAACACCATGCATATTTTGGTAAATTAATTGTATTAGTTATATAAATATTTGCACAGACATAATTTTAATGATGTATTTTAATCAAAAGTACACATACGCAGAGGAAAAGCAAATATGTAAGAAATTCTGCTTCGAAGATATATAAATAGCATTTATTTAAATAGACAATCAGTGTTTGCCCAAAACTTAAAACCTTAAGACTTACACTGGCATACCGTGGCACATTGTTTTATATGGATCCATTAAAAAAAAACAAAAAAAAACAAGGTAAACAAATTTCCTTCAGAATTACAATGTCGTACTGTGGTATAGTAAGTTTTATAAGGATCCATCAAAAGAGCAAAACAGCAAATGCATAGCAATCCAAAGCCGTGTCCTTATCATTTATTGTTTTTGCTAGCTTTGTCCACACATAGCTACACCAATTCCAAGATAAAATAGTACCGTTTCTTTAGGTTTTTAGTATGTACAGGATCATCCTTAGAGTAAATTTTAACAATGTATATTCATAAAAATTCAGTTCCAGTATTTTATGTGCAAAGACAAAGGTCTGCCATTGTCCCTTGGAACATGTTCTGATGCATATTCCCTCGAGATTAAATTCACAAATCTCTGATCCAGAAATAAAAATACTCCAGTGTTAAAGACGCCTATTGGGGGAAAAAAAAACTTTTATTCTTTATTATGATAATTCTTTTTCATCCACAAAGCTATCTGTAAATGAAAATTATACTTGCATTTAAAAGCTGGTTTTATAAAATATAACATAAATGAGCTCTGACATCATCTTCATCATCAACATCATCAGTGTAAAGGCTGTCCAGGCAATTTAGATCTAACAATAAGCATACTGATACTGAACCTAAATTAGGGTATAACAGCCCTAATTAACAGAATATAAAATAATAAATTAATCTGACTACCTCGCCCTCCCAAGCCTGACCAAGGCAAGGGACTGCTGGTTGGATAATTAGCGATATTTTGTCGCAAAGCATAACCATAACACAACATAATGAATGGATGAATGCATGGAAGACTAATCTGTGACACCTGTAGCTGTCACTGATTGGCCTAATTGAATAACAATAATAATAATTATTATTATTATTATAACAATTACACTACAAATTATAGCATCACTGTCCTATATTGACAGTGCAATCCAACCAAATTCTGCCAAAAATAGTTGCTGTTTAAAAACATGGCATAGTACCCATAGTATTTAATTACTGTACCACTCAAATTGCTTTATGAAATACAGCTTGTAGTTAGATAAAAGCTAAACACATGAAAGCATTTCAACTTTGACTGATCTTCCTCCACTGTATATTAAATTGATAACATTCTAAGGTAAGTTTTATTCACGATATTGTACTTTAAAAAGGCACCCGCTTATACTAAATGTTTAAGTATACTAACAACGCAGACATTAATTCCATTTAACACAACGAACAACTGTACTGCTCTCATAACATACAATACATCAAAAAAACACGCACACACACAGTGGCATAAGCTACTTCAAGTTCTTAGGCACATCAAGAACGTAGGCCTATGTAACGAGCAACAGATATTATGCGCTATTATTCCGATAACCTACATTAAAATGCTACAAAGTACAGCGGAAATATTAGAGTCTCTCAGAGTTCTAAAATATAATTTCGCAAGGAGATAAAAATAACATGCTGCTACCAAGTACTTTCATTTTCAATAGAGCAACTATCATTCTTAACACTCACTAATTTACAAAGCTCGGAAAGGTGTCCCTCCTTTGAGGGCTGAGGTACATTCGACAGTTCACAGTTAGAGAGACAGCGATATTTAGACTGCGATTTAGGGGGAATGACTACAAATGACTGGTGGTTGTGTATTTCTCCAAAACTTCGAGGTAGTCTGGCACCGTCCTGCGTTTCCAGGTTTGCCGGTGCTGTTCGCTATTTGATTGTTCTGTATATTTCCTCGTACAGGACAACTTGTTCTTATTTAAACGGCCTTGCCCCTGGCTTTTACTTGGTTCGTATATGGGTGCAGAAAGTGCTTTCGGCAAAGCGTAGAAGTTATATTTCATTTCCCCTGCGGCTGGAAGTTTTTGATCCCGTTCCACAAAATTCTGGTACAGTAACTCCGAGTCCCCAGTCCCATTGGATTGCTTTTTGGTAAATCCCACTGTGCTAATTGTATACGCAGGACTTATTGATTGCTCATCCTTTTTATTATCCAGATTTCTGAAGCTCAGTTCTCTTATGTTCCTGTAGTAAGACAACTGATCGCCTTCCTTTTGCAGATAAATCGGATTCTGACTCAGCTGGCCCACAGGCGCAGGGACGTAGTTATAGACGTGGGCGTTCGATTTCTCCGCACCGGTGTCCGCGTTGTAAGAGCGGTACGGAACCTGGAAAACGTTCAAGTCGAAATTATTAGCGCCGGCGGGCAAGCTGTCGACTCCTTTGCGCCTTTTGAGTATCAGTACGAATAATCCCGCGCCGAAGCAAATGGAGAGAATGAAGACGACCAATAAACCTAATATCAGAACAGACAGGGGCACTTCTGGCTGCGTGTCGTATATGCTGTCCGTAGTCGCGCCCGCGGCGGAATCGGCCGAGGGGCTGGTGATGACTTTGGGTGTTTTGGTCCCTGTGTCGTTCTCCTGGCAAATTTCCTCATTTCGCAGGGCCCTAAGCAGCCTCCCTGCTTGCTTGGAAGGCGAGTCGCACGTGATTTCATTAACCACGACGCTGGTGCTGGACATTTCCATCCAGGTTTTAAGTGCTATAATGTCACAGGTACAATCCCACGGGTTTTCCAGGAGATCGATCTGAATGAATGCGGAGAGCTGGTCCAATACACCCTTGACTGGCAAATGGGTGAAGTGGTTGTTTCTGAGGTTCAGGCGGGTCAGCATCGTCCCGCCGAACACATTATCCGGCAATGATTTCAGCAGATTGTTGTTCAAGAAAAGCAACTGTAGATTGTGTAAATAGTTAAACGTTTTCGGCGATATGTCTTTTATGATATTATATTCCAAGTACAGATACTGCAAACTCTGTAGTCCCTCAAACAGAAATGGGGATAAGCTTTCGATGTAATTGCCATTAAGGTAAAGCCTGCGCACGTTAGTTAAGTTCTTAAAGGCTCCGTTCTGAATGACTGCTATCCTGTTGTTCCCCAGGTGAAGGAGCTCCAGCGAAGCATATTCGGCGAGATCGGCGCTGTAAATGGTCTGCAGGTAATTGGAGGTCAGAAGGAGCTTTTTTGGGTAGGATGGCTTAGGCTGCAGCTCCGATATATTGTGCAGTTTCCTCTCTTGGCAGTTTACGCTCAAGCCGCTGTCCGGTTTCTGCGGCGTGCAGACGCAGACTTTGGGGCATATCATGGGCACCGGAGACCTAGTCTGGTAAACCATTATGGGTCCAAATACTTGCATGTCCTTGTTGGATTCGGACATTCTGGCTGTGGGTCGGTTCTTGGTTTTGGGGGGCCGGGACGCCCTCGGCGCCTTCGCCTGCGTGATGCCCGTGCGCGCCGTCGGGAAGGGATGCTGGTACTGGGAATCTGTGGGGACCTTCATTACGCGCTGGCCGGGATCGCCGGGGCTCTTCCCGGGGCAGAAATCCTGCCTTATCAGCTGCGTGACATCCTTCCCGTGGAGCCTGAAGGGCGTTTCGCAGACGACGTCGCCCACGAAGACCGACACGGTGTCCAGCCAGGCTTTCAGCGGGATCAGATCGCAGCTGCAGTTCCAGGGGTTCTCCTCCAGCTGGATCTCCACGATGCCGCCGATGTGCTCCAGGACGCCCGAGAAGGGAAGCGACTTGAACCGGTTGCCTCTCAGGTCCAGATGGGTCAGCAGCACGAAGCGGAACACGTTGCTCGGGAGAGAAGGCAGCAGGTTGTCGTTCAGTATAAGTACTTTTAACTTGTTCATCTTGCTAAACGCGCCGGCTTCGATCGCGCAGATGTAATTGTAATCTGCCTGCAAGTATTCGAGATTTTCCAAACCGGCGAAGGTTTCCTCTTTAATAATTTCCAAGTTGTTGTTGTTGAGATGGAGTCTTTTTAAATATTTTAGACCAGTGAAAGCCCCGGATTTGATCTCCTGCAAACCGTTATTTCCCAAATGGAGGCTGGTAACGTTGTTATAATTTGCAAACTCATTGGGGTTGAGTCTGGAGAGCGAGTTTCCATTAAGAAATACTTGGCTGACTTTGTTCTGCGGCGGCTGATATTGGCTGACTGTAGTAAAGCCCTTTTTCTCGCAGTTTATATTTAGCACGTTTTCCCTTTCTTCGCAAAAGCAGCGAGTCTTGCAAATATCCTTGGAGCTTTTGCGGCTCTCTGTCATCGGCAATAAGCAAAAGCCAGTGAAAATACTGAGCAACAGAGCAGCGTCACGCATTTTTACTATGGTATTGCTGAGATGTTCCAACTTGAACGACGTAAAAAAAACGTTAAAACTGCGCTCTCCGTCGCAACAAGCACCTGAAACATCCGAAGTGAGTCTCCATGTCTCCTGCGGACAGTTTGCCCTGGTCAGCCGTCTTTCATATCCAGGATCCAAAAGGTGAATGGCGCTTGGTTTCTGACTTCTCCTTGTATACCTTTTATTTCTTTAGGGATATTTTAATCAAAATCCCCCCCCCCCAAAAAAAACGGCTCATGGGAGCGAAGGTCATCAGTGTTTCCCAAGGAGGAGAGGAGCGGCAGCAGCACCGCTCTCAGCGGCCGGCGGGATGACTTTGGAAGTGTCCCTCGTCCCCCGGCTTTTCATGCTGGACCAAATTAGCCACAGAGATCCTCAGAGCTTTTCCTGCGTCTCTCACGGCAGGGCGAGAGGAACACCGACTTTGAAGCGCCCGGGAGGCAAAGCATTCGGAGAGAACGTGTCTGCCTCCAGCAGCAGTCCGCCGCAGAAGGGAGTTTGGTGTGTGCTTTGGCATTTTCTGGTGGTGTCCACCCACAGTCCGGAGCGGGGAGCGACGTCACAGGCAGTGACAGGCATGTGCGACGCTGGCCAGGCTGCTGGTGGAGTCTAAATAAGACAAAATTAAAGACATTTCTGTTTTATCTATGTAACTCGTTTAAAGCTCTTACACATACATACATACAAATAATGCATTTATTCCACAAAAAAACAACACATTGTACACAAATGTTTCTTATTTGATTTGACATTTCATTTTAAGTGCACAATACAGGATATAACAAATTATGTGGATATGCAAGTAAAGTCTGAACACATACACTATATAGACATAAGTACTGGGACACCTGGCCATTACACCTAAAGGAAGTTATTATGACATCCCATTCTAAATTCATAGGCATCAATACGGAGTGGAGCTGGTCCCCCCTTCGCGGCATAAACAGCTGCCACTCTTCTGGGAGGGCTTTCCACAAGAATTTGGAGTGTGTCTGTGCAAATTTTTGCCCCTTCATCCAGAAGAGCATTTGAGAGGTCAGGCACTGATGTTGGCTGCGAAGACCTGGCTCGCAATATTTCTTCAAGTTCATCCCAAAGGTGTTTGATGGTGCTGTGGTCAGGGCTCCGTGCTGGCCAGTCGAGTTCATCCACACCAAACCCACCCGGCCTTGTCTTTATAGACCATACGTTGTGCATTGGGGCACAGTCAAGCCGGAACAGCGAAGGGCCTTCCCCAAACAGCTCCCACAAAGTTGGAAGCATAGAGGTGTCCAAAATGTCTTGGTATGCTGAAGCATTAAGGGTTCCCTTCTCTGTAACAAAAGGGCCTAGCCCAACCCTTGGAAAACACCCCCATACCATTAACCCTCCTCCCCAAACTATACAGCTGGCACAATGCAGTCAGGCAGGTAACGTTCTCCTGGCATCCGCCAAACCCAGACTCGCCCATCAGACTGCCAGACAGAGAAGCATCATTCGCCACTCCACAGAGCACATGTCCACTGCTTCAGAGTCCGGTGTCAGGGTGCTTTGCGTTACCTCGGATTCTCCCAAAGCCTGGCATTGCGCTTGGCGATGTGAGGCCTACATGCGGCTGCTTGGCCATGGAAGCCCGTATTAAGAAGATCCCGGTGCTTGGGGTTTTGGGCTGGGGTTAATGCCAGCACTCGGTGACCCCGCTCTGTTACTTTACGTAGTCTGACTTTGTGCCTGAGTTTCTGTTGTTCCTAAACACTTCCACTTTGCATTAATACCCCTTACAGTTGCCCATAGAATATCCAGCAGGGGCGACATTTCCTGAGCGGACTCCTATGACAGTGCCACGCTTGTATTCATCCAGAATGATCCATTCTTTCACAAATGTTTGTAAACCTGACTGCATGGCCCGGTGCTGGATTTTATACACTGGTGGCAATAGGTCTGAATGAAACACCTGGATTCAATGATTAAGAGATGAGTCCCAAAACTTTTGTCCATATAGTGCGTAAGGAAATTCTAGCTCATCGCTTCCCCTGTGCTTGTAACGCTTCTGCTCAGACGAAGGAAAAAAAACAATGAAATAAGTCAATAAAGTTCCGCCGTGCGGCTGCCTGTATCTGACTTCCTGTGCCAACTTATACGCTACTCTTCTATTTAGAGGAAGGTAAAGTACTTAAGGCCACAGAATGAAACTCACTTGATGTGATCATGGTCATAATGTCGTCCAATGAAAACCGTATGCACTGTAATTTTTGATAAGTTTAAAGTGAAAGGAATGTGCATGGTCGAAATGAACAGTATGCTTTTACATCAAAATGACTGAGTTAGCAATGCGTATCGCATTAAAATCACGTTAGTAACTTATTATCATCCCGAGCCATAAAAATAATACATGCATTGTTTAAGGTCAAACATTTGTTTGACTTCATCTTCTGTTTTATTTTAATTTATAAACCCCAGCACAGCAGGTTAGTGATTAAGGAACTGAATTTAAATAAAGGGATGCAGAGAAAAAGCTTGTTGTAATAAACACAATCAGGGTATTTTAATTGCCTGAGGAAAACTAGATAATTAATTATGACACGACAACCTTTCATATCAGACCCTCATCAGTACAATACAGATAAAAGAAATTCCAGTTCCTTAAAGATATTGCACTATTTAACTTAATTATACTGCAGAGATTAATTGTACTTTACCAAATTATAGCATACTTATCTTCCAGAGCAGTATTAGTTTGAATTAGACTGAAGTGCAATTTCCACCAGATTAGTAATTCAGGACAAGCAGATGACAATTCTAGCACATAAAGGGACTGTGTTTTATTCCCAATAGCTAAGTAAATCATCAGTAGGGGGGCACGTGAGCAGATACCTATTTAGGACTAAACGACATTGGGGGAAAAATGAACGACCCTGGTACATAACGAGGTAACCAATCAAACTTGCTGTGTTACATACTTTGAACTGGGAAGGTGAATTACCCCCCAGCAATGGCAGAGAACCATGCAAGTCAAGCCAAGACGGCCTTTGAGACAGTGCCATCCAGGAAGCCAAATGGCTGGTCTAAATCTTTTTGTGGGCTGACATGAACCCCTTGGACCATCTCAGTAATGAACAACTGAAAGAGAGATACAGGCTGGCCTGGGATCAGTGGGATGAAATAATGAGCCTCTTTAGTCTGGTGCAGGATTAATTGGAAAGAGGAACACACTGGGATTCTGCCCTCAGTGCACCGTGCAGCATTTGACAGTTCTCTCTTCTCTGTCTTTTTCTGCATACAGTGCTGTGGAAAAGTATAATTTAAAAACTGCATTTTGTATTTTCTGGTTATTGGCTATCTTTGTCTAACATTAAAATTTGCTCGATGATCTGAAACATGTAAGTGTGACATATATATAAAATAAGAAATCAAGAAGCAAATTCTTCTGATCAAGGCTGCTGTGTCTTGCATCTATGCATGCATTGATCACATTTGCATTGTGTGCACAGCTACAGAAAGTTTCCAGTAGGAGGGGAAGCCTTGCATGACATTAAAATTGGTTTTCATGCCATTGTAGGCACACCTGGCATTGTAGGTGCAGTGGGTGTAACCTATCAATCCTATTCATACTTGGAGCCTCTGGAATCCCATCTACACCTGTCAAAAACGGCTCTTGGCACTAGGCCAAAATGTCCAGGTGATATGCAGCCATCAAGGACATTTTACAGACATTGTGGCCTAGTGGCCTGAGAGTACACATGATGCGTATAATTGGTCCAGCTTTGGACTGAGTCAAATGGCAAAGGATGGTGCGATTATTGGTGGATGGTTATTGGGAGACATCAGGGATCCTCTTACGAACACCTGCTGACCACAGCGTTGAATCCACAAACCGTGGCTGAGGAGAGGTATATCACCACACACACACAGAACACGCACTGCTGCAGAGTATGCTCTGGACACTGGTGCCTACACACATCCTCGTATCGCTATGTTAACCCCTATCC
>JAODKL010000038.1:4799939-4810402 GCA_026780765.1 Petrocephalus schoutedeni
ATTTGGTCCCTGCCAATATTGTGGGTGTACTGTGTGTGTATTTTGGGTGGTGGGGGTCCAGGGCTGATTTGGTCCCTACCAATATTGTGGGAGTCACAAGCAGGCCTCCACTGGCCCATATTGTGCAAGCATCATGTGTGTTTAGGGGGGTGTCGGTGGAGGGTTGATTCGGTTCCTACCGATGTTGTAGGAGTACCGTGTGTATCTGGTGGGAGGGGGCTGATTTAGTCCCTGTCAAGGTTTTAAACAAACCTACATCCTTACCCAGTAGTAATCAACAGCTGGGAACCTGGCTAAATCAAGGCTTCTTATCTGTCCTGTCCAGGTACCCTTACCCATGGTGCATGATTCTCTGGGGTGTTTGTTCTTCAGGACATTCTGGAAATTTTGTTGCAATCAAAGATACGATCTACAAAGCCTAACACAGACAAATCCTGTGTTTAATTTAAAACAAATTTACCTGAAGGAATAAAGAACATAAAACCAGTGAAATGTTGCAAAAGCTTTCACACAAATCGCTTAGTTTATCTAACAATGTCACGGTTATAATTCCAGCTGTCCAGCTGTGGTGTTGGGTTAGGAGAAACATTTTGTTAACAAAAGCCACATTATATACTGATCATAATCATTTTGTTATGTATACCCTAACATTTTTTTAACCTGGTACAAGGCAACTATTCAAGGTAAGTGTCATCTCAAATTTTACCCAAAATATTTTAATAATTTTCATAATTAAAGATTCTCCTTTCTACTCAATGAATAATAGTTTATATGCCTTCCATGTTACTAAAAGTACAGTGGATATAAAAAGTCTAAAGGTTTTTGTGACATAAAAAAATGAGACCACTATAAATCATTTCACACCTTTTCTCACCTTTATTGTAACCTATAACCTGAAGGATGCCACTAGGTAAATGCCAGGAAAATACTAGGACAGCTGAACTTTATTTGGGGTTAATCAGTCACTTTAATTGGTGTGTACCCAAAAAGACTGCTGTAATTAAATCAAAAGGTGCTTTAACAAAGTATTAGTTTAAGGGTGTGCACACTTATGCAGCCAACTTATTGCACAGATTTTATTTTTAATATTTTCCCCCCTAACAGATTTGCTTGATTTTAAATTGAATTGTACAGGTTATAGGTCACATTAAAGGTGGGGAAAGTCTTTAGTTGTGGTCTCATTTTTTTATATCACATAACCCTGGCATTTTAACAGGGGTGTGTACATTTTTATATCTACAGTAAGTGCAGATTTCCCTGATGGACACCTACTGTATGGTTTGAAACTGCTAACATATTCTGGAAGTGAAATTATGATCCGTATGACCGTCTTGTTTCAAGCTTGCAGTTGTGCTTAAATTTAAAAATTACCAGTAACTTCAGATCAGCTCTCTAGGCATATTTTATACTGCTGACAAGCATACTGTATACTTATAATACTTATACTGAATTCTTATGTTTCCTACTGACTTTCCTGTCTGCTTTTCTTCTGATCATTCGGTGTAACACTGAAGTGCATTGCAGCATCTCAGTATTATTAATATGGTGAATCCGAACAGGCCCTGGTGCCTCTGATGTAAATGATATTCGATTTCATGCATAATCAGTGTCTCATTAATCATGGATGCTGTTTCTCCCAGCCACTCTTTGGTTAAAATTAAAAGTAACGTCGCTGTATTTAATATAATGGATATAATAACGCATGTGGACATTAAACATAACCTTAGCTTTAATTTTTTAGACAGCATAGCTGCTCTCTTTTGCTGTATCAAAAAGCCGTGCATAACCTGCTGCATTGAAGGAGATAGATCACAGAAAAGGGGGTAAATAATCTGACAGCGAGTGCATACTTCGCCATCTCTACGCGTGGCGGAACTTGACTTCGCCTTTTCTCTTAAATAACAAAGTTTTTCACCTATGTTTTTGTTATAGCATAAATATAAATTAATTAAATAATACAAATAAGTTTTTTTAAATCAAGTGGGAACAGTGTTTAAGTGCCTGTAAAATATATTCAGCCTGATAATTAGTTGAATCACGACAGAGACCGGCATGAGTCACCCCATTATGCATCACAGCTCATTTTTTTCAGTTCACGGCTCTTTTTTTTTTTTTTTAACTGTTGGTCAATACAAAAAAAACCTTGGTATTTAATAATATGGGGAAACTCATATTGTTATTATATTTATCTTATTTAAATGTATTTTACTTTATGCTAATAAAATATATGTGGAGAGTGCTTTGATTACTGACTTATCTACAGTATCGGGAACAGAATGTTTAGAAGCAAAATTATCACTATCATCAGTAAATTTTTTTTTTGGCATTTGGCATGACCAAATAAGCTTCTAAATCTGCAGCTTCTGTTTGTATTTCCTTGCTATATGTAGTACCACAGATGTATACTTTTTAACTAGAAGGAAGGTATCACGATAAATACTACAAAATATATACTTCCGGTTACTCCCAGTATATCCATTGAGTATGGCACACCTGCCATATCAACAAATAACAATATGCATCACTGACATGCTACGACTAACAAAAGGATTGCCACTTACATTACATTTGATTTATTTGGCTGTGTCCTTTGTGAATTAGATGATTAACAGACTGGATTCCCTTCTGAAAATTTTACTCCAAGAGGAGTTTGGTTTGATATTTGACTGCCATGGGGTAATTCAAGGGCATGAAATTTTATGAAACGTTTTTTTTTGTAAAGGAGTGTAGTGCACACTGGGGTCTGTGGATTTCAACGACATACATACATGCTTCCACTTACGTACAAAGATATATCACATGATATGATGAAATATCATTTGCATTAATCACTTTTAAAGCCGAAAACTGTAAAAAAAAAGTCTGCTTTCTTCCACCATGTTCCATGTGCTTCCTGCCTATTTATCCAATGCAGGGTCAAGCTTAGGCTGCAGCCTCCTGGACAGAATGGCCATCAGCCTCACACACATCTTCATACACTATGGACAGTTTGGAGATCTCCTGCCTGCATGCTTTGAACTGTAGGATATAAGAACCTGGAAAGTACGGCTGGGAACCTACCCACAGTCTTACCGAGCTGAGGCTACCATGTCGCAAGGTTTGGGCAACAGAATGCGAGTTTTTCTTTTCTTTTTCGATACAGTACTGTCTCGCTCCTCTTCACGTTTTTTTGGTCTTGTTCGCATCGTATGCAAATTGCTTGATTATTTTATAAAAATCACGCTTTTCCGTTTCTTTTTGCATATTACCGAGAATAATGTGACCTTTCATCAGTATCCAGCTAATGCACTTCGCGAAGCACAGAATAACATCCTTAATGGCTGCGCGTC
Organism: Petrocephalus schoutedeni; assembly: GCA_026780765.1. NCBI lineage: Eukaryota > Metazoa > Chordata > Actinopteri > Osteoglossiformes > Mormyridae > Petrocephalus > Petrocephalus schoutedeni. The sequence continues at coordinate 4,803,269 of JAODKL010000038.1, forward strand.
TTTCAGGTCATTCCCAGTGAACTTGTGTTGGTCTGGAATGGGTAGATATAATGGGACTATTGTTTCCAATTTGCAAATATTCACTTTCGGCACCAGTGTTAATGAATGGATTCGGTTCATAAATTGTGGGATGGGTGTTCTGTGAGTTCATTATACTGTTCAGTACATACGCTTAAAACTTGTGACATAATAGCTGGAATGGGCCCTTTCATAGATCCCTTTCTGTCACTCTGTTTAGACATCTTATTATACGTTATATCTGCTATTGTCACTAAGAAGAGCAATATTACTGTTTAAAAAATTAAGCTCTTTAAAAGTAGAATATCACTGTGATTTTACCTAGAATCTAGTGCTCGTTCCATGGAAAGGCAGTGTACTTTTTTACACCGTCACCTTCACACTACTGCAAACTGTGGGGGAGGTAATTTAGTTAGGAAGACACCTCTGAGCTGAATTTCGTGCTGGCTCCCAGTCGTGTGATTCAGAATACTAATCTGATTTTCATTACATTCCATTAAAGGAAAAACTGCATAGCACAAATGACACAAAGTGGACAATTTTCAAACAAGAACAATAATGTTGGCATGAATGGGTGAAGATTAAATTTCCATGATAAATACATTGCAATGATGATAAAGCTGGAGGCAACACTCATAAATGCCCCTTATATTGACATTATTCGTAATAATTATACTTTGTCAATATATGCCATTCCACAAAGCTCAATACATATCTTTGCTGGGTAATGTATTTTATTTTTGTAGCACAATAGAATTTCATATTGTATTTCATTTGTGAATCTAAAACAGTAACAAAAGGGACTGTGATGTTTCAGATTGACTGGGCAATCTGTACTCCAGCACTGCGAGTTATAGAAAGAAAAAAAAACTTACCACAAAGCAATATTAGCATGCTGGATAAAAATATAAACAAATGTAAATATACTGCATTGATATGCTTTGACACACGGGGATCTCCTTTATGAATCACTACAGCGCCAAAATCCTTCTGCCGATGCTGTTTATAGGCTAAGGAATATATTCTGAGTGAGAATTCTTGTTGACAACACGTATTCTCCACCAGATAAAAGTGGAACCACTGCATCAGAATATCTTTATTGACATGCAGCAAAGCAAAACACTAAAATTCCTTTATAATTCATGCAAAGGTCGAAATAATTAGCCATGCAGTAATGCGGTATTCGTTAGTCTATGGCCACATTTGGTTTAGCTTTGTGATGAACTCTTGAGTGTCAGTATATTCATAGGCATTAAAAAGTAAAAATTCAGAATTCTCTAGGAATTTTGAATATTTATTTGCTTAGGAATTCAGCAAATATTTTGTTTGCTTTCAAAATGCTATAAATTGAGAAAAATGCTCACTGCAACATAGAACAGATTTTTCAGAAATGTTTTTGCATACTGCAATCTAAATCTAAATCAGATCTAATTATAACTGAAGTCTATTTTCTAATATCTATCTATATATCTATCTATCTATCCATCTTTAGTCTTCATCTATTTTCTTGCAGTATTATAGAATATGTTTCAAAAAAAACAACATGCATAAATCATGGCACATATATCAGAATCCTTTATACGTATAATGGACGTTCTTAAATGAGTAATTTAGACAACTGACAACTTCCTCTATTTGTTAGGTTCATCCTGAATTCTGGACTAAAGAAAATAATTTGCTCAGGTATCTGAATAAAAGTAAAGAGATAACAATCTGAAATTGGTAAAAGGGATAAAATATAATTGTGAATGAGTAAAGGAAGCTGAAGCAGGTCAGAGAAAGAAGAACAACCTCATTGCTATATAAAAATTACTGGGATACGAAAATATCTACTCTTAGGGAAAGAGTGGTCAGAACAGAACCTGCAGCTTATACACAAATATTATATATATATATATATATACACACACACACACACACACATATATATATATATATATATATACACACACACATATATATATATATATATAAAATATTTATGTATGTGCTGCAGTTTCTGTTCCCTATATATCTATATATATAAAGTAATATTTGCACCTATGAAACTATATATATTATTATTGTCATTATTATGTAATGATTTATTTTTGGTGTGTCTTCTCTAAAGTGATTCTAATCTATGTGTATATTCTTAATTTAATGTAACAAATCAAAGCAAATGTCAGTCTGCCTTACCTCAATTTCTTTTGGTGTTGATTTCCACTGCCATTTGGTGATGAAACATTTTAACAAAATCACAAGTTCTGAATTTCCTATCACTTTCTCCACAGTGAAAATCTTATGTAACAAGAACATCAAAGTGACAAGGATTTATTGCACAAAGTATGCATCTGGCAGAATGCACTTAAACTAAATTGCTCAGGTAAACATTAAAGAATTGTAGGCCAGTCACAAAACTGCCAGAGAATGAGCAATTCTTTCCTCCAGGTAAATGCTGCTGTTAAAAAGATGTGATGCATGCAGTCTCCTGTCCAGTGATCAGACTCCGCACTCAGAAGAAAAAGAGGCAACCATTAATCTTTTAATAACTGTCAATTAAACTGATAATAACCACAACTTTCCAGACTTAAGATTCAGTTTTTTAGCCTCATTCAGAAGCCATCCTACGTCTTTATAAGTTTTAATCATGAAAAGGGTTCATGAAATAACTTGCAATGCACCGTGATGTGAAGGACAGACATCATCAGTGCCTGGCTCATGCAAAGCCTGTAACCTCTGAAATACATTAGCCATGCATTTCTGTATATTATTTTAACAATCTGCGGCTTTCGTAATGAGTTCATCCAGGGTGCATATTTGGTGACACTTCTTGAGTTGAGTGTGTATATGCAATTCAGACATCCTGTTCATACATATCTCATGATAATTGGGCCATTCACAGAATCTGTTTAACATGTTTCTGCAATTAATTAAGAAATAGTGCCATTTTATGCATGTAATATTATGTAAGGTGATGTAAGTCAAGTCTAGCCTGACATTAACCATTCCAGAACTACAGAAGAGCCTGGTACTGACTGTCACAAGTGCAAGTTCTCACAGCAATTAATTTTGCCACTAAGGGTCAGATAATAAATCCTGATATGACAAGGTACACCCGTCTTTGTGACATTATGAGCTGATTCTTTTTGTGCCAGAAACACAGCATACTGGGATAAATGAATATCTTGTAAATGTGAAAAACAGCATGTTAGTTTTTTGTGTTCTCATGAATTTTTGATGCAGGATTTTTCAAAATGGTTTATATTTTTGATAGGGGAGATGTCCCAATTAAATACATAAATAATCTATAAACTTCTCAATGTGTAATGACAAAAAGATCACTTCAAGTTAGCTTTCGAGTGCTTGGTGCAAATTGTTAGATACGTTATTGCCATATTTAGTGATATCCTGGTTCATATTAATAATCATATATAAATTTTGCTTATTAATATTGATAGTGTTTAATATCTAATGGTCATCTAAGGATATGCAATGGAATTAAATTGAAACATCTAAATTCAAATTCTCTTTATAAACATGAGTTGCTGTTTTATTTGCTATTCTTAAAGGGCTAGCAGATATGTACATTAAGTTTTGCTTTTTTGTTGAACAAAAACATGTTACCGAACAAAATTTCACACATGGAATTTCATTTTCCTGTACCTTACCTATTACCTTTTTGTGGTATGTTGTCATTGATGTTTTACGAAATCATAAAGAAATCTGAAGTCAGTAATCAAAGAATAACAAATTATATACTGTTGTTCTGAAAATAACGATTCAGTGATACAACATTGTGACCTGATACTGAGAAAGTTCAAAAATAAACTAAATCTTTGATAACATACGACACATGTCCCGGGCTCCGTTATAGTTATCCACATATACTCCATGTAATTAAATTGCATCTTCAGAGCTTAAAAGTTAACACCAGGCACATAAATAGCATATTTCAACTTAGCTTGGGTTCAAATTCAGTTTCATCCTAGCTAAATTTAAACATAAAATATATGCATGGTTAAACATTATAAAATATATGTGTGTGTGTGTCTGTGTGTATGTACATAAGTATGTACCATGAAGATGTCTTGGGGATCTCGGGCATTTAAGATGAAAGGCCTCATATCTGGGATCAACAGGAAAAAGGCAGTGCTTGGCTTCTCTGGGTAATGACTTTGAACAGAGTCTCCAGCCGAAATGTCCTGGCTGGCAGAGTGATGCCAGCACTAAGCTCTCCAGCACAGCCCTGACCCCCAGTTATACCCATGCTGGTGCTGGAAGCTAGCTGACCTTCTGTGGTAGCACCCCTCTATAATGCTGGGCCCTCTGAATCTGCCAGGGTATCCATGCACCTCCAGGGCTACCTAGGGATGAATCGAGTATCACTCTCATATCACTATAAAAACAGAAAAACACAGGAAGTGAAAATATAATAAATAACGTAATAAATAATAATAAGTAATACATTTTTGCCATCCAGAACAGGACGTACGAGGTCAGGCACTGATGTTGGAGTGAAGGCCTACCTCACCATCTCCCTTCAGGTTCATCCCAAAGTTTTTCAGTGGGGTTGAGGTCAGGGCTTTGCGCAGGCCAGTCAAGTTCTTGTACACCAAACTCACCCAACCACATCTGTGTGGACCTTGCTTTGTGCCCTGGGGCACAATCATGCTGGAACAGAAAAGGGCCTTCCCCAAACTGCTTCCACAAAGTTGGAATATTAGAATCGTCTAAAATGTCTTGGTATGCCAAGTCCAACACCGGAAAAAAAAAAACCCAAACCATTATCCCTCCTCCAACAAAGTATAAAAAGTTGGCAAAATCCAGTCAGGCAGGTAAGATTCTCCTGGCATCCGCCAAACCCAGACTCGCCCATCAGTCTGCCAGACAGAGAAGCATCATTCGCCACTCCACAGAGCACATTTCCACTGCTAGGGAGTCCAGTGGCGGTGTGTTTTACACCAGCCCATCTGACACTTGGAATTGCAGTCGGTGATGTAAGGCTTGCATGCAGCTGCTCGGCCATGAAGTCCATTCCATGAAGCTTCCAGCACGCAGTGCTTGTGCTGGGGTTAATGACAGAGGAGGTCTGGAGCTGCTGTTACTGAGCCGATAGAGCGTTGGCAACTTTTACGCACTGTGTGCCTCACCAACCCCGCTCGGTTACTTTGCATAGACTGCCACTTCGAGTTTCTGTTATTCCTAAACGCTTCCACTTTGCAGTAAAACCACTTACTGTACGGTCGACTCTGGAATATCTAGCAGGGAGAAATTTCACTAAAGGACTTATTGCATCCTATAACACTATCACGCTTGAATTCACTGAGCTCTTCAGAACGACCCATTCTCTCACAAATGTTTGTAAATCTGATCGCACGGCTAGGTGCTTGATTTTATATACCTGTGGCAGTGAGTCAAAATAACACACAACTCAATGTGTTGCAATACTATTGTCCATATAGTGTAGCTATACTGTAGTTATATAGCTCTAGCTATAGCTATAGTGCTAGTCTTGTGTTTTAAGCCATTATTTGGGAAACCCAGTCATGATTCTGGGACTTGCGGTTCATTGTCAGCTGATCTTGGCCTCTGATGCAGATAACAGCCAAGTACGGGGAAGAGGGAACACAGTGAATCACTGCGACAGGGACACATGGCTTAGAAACGTATTACAGGGCACACAGCAGCATTATTTAAGGTAAGCTAGACAGAAGATAAGACCTGAAAATAAAACACAAAAATATTTTGTTTTCTGGTTAGATTTAAATAACAATCTGCAGGCTGGCAGATGGAACTATAAAGTAGGAGTCATATGCTTAGAAGAATTGCAATTTGCAAGTAACAATTTGTCTGAGGAGTAAGTAGAAATAATTAAAAAGAAATATTTCACATTCCATTGACATACTGTACTGATAACCCCTTCTCCGAGTTGAGTTTAGTTTTCTTTGTAATACTTCTACTGAGACATAGGCTAACTTTAGATGACAGCTAAATTATTAAAATGTTTTTTAATTCCTTGTATTGCCTGGGTGGAGAATACATATGGTAGCCATCACAAATACTTGCTCATTAGTGCGATAACTTAAAGTCACAAAGTTTAAAAGTTTGCAGACACATTGTGTAAGTGAGGACCTGGAAATGATAAAGTTTTGAGACAAAACTCACCAAAGTAGAAGCAACACTGCTTAGTGGCACATAGGGAAGGGTGACTCCAGGAGACGCCTGACCTTGTGAACAGGATTACTCTCTTTGAGCTTATTACTCAATTTACCGTATTTGATCTTTGATGGCTCATATTACCAGTTCACAAAGACTTCATAGATGAAAATCTACACCTGATTTCATTTAGAGACAAATTGGCCCCCAATTGAATTGCCTTAGGTGGCAGCAGAGGATGGTAAGAATGGCTAAAGTAGAAAAGGTCGTAAAGACAGTACAATTTTTCCTTTGATCTTTTTCATTGTATACTGTACGTCAGAGGATCTCGGACTGCGGGGGTGTGTGATGATTTTTGAAATATTTATTTTTCAGTTTATTTCCCCTCTGCTCGACAAATTCTGTCAGTAGCAGTCCAGTAGCTGGTTGGGAAATTTGTCATGGGGTACTCAACAAAAGTTATTACAGGAATCCCCCCCCCCAACAAACCACTTGCAAAATTGTACTTCTAGCAGTCTGGTAGCCAGATGTCGAAATATATCATGCAAAATTTTATCAGTACGATGCATGATCTGGTCAGTGAAAATCAATATCCAGCGAAATTTATCACGTCACATAGCCCTAGGCCTCCTTAGTGGTTGCACATGAAAGAACAGCCACAAGCACTGACCTACATTGACACAAGTCACACAAAGATAGTTTGGATTTTAATGAAGATGATTTTGGAGTGATGGGGAGGGTGTGTCAGGTGAGCTTGGACAGTATTACCGTCGGCGTTTTCATTCAGCAACATTTATCATGGGCTTCCACCCCTCCCCTACTTCCTATGGAATTTTATAGAAGAGGACTCACCGCCAAGGGACCGGAATAGCATTGCATTTGTAAAAATTAGAGACATCCCAAGCCTGTAGGCTTGAATGTAGAGGTTGGAGGGATGTGGGAGGCATAGTGATTTGATGGGGGGGGGGGGGGGGGGGG
>JAODKL010000038.1:4811747-4823127 GCA_026780765.1 Petrocephalus schoutedeni
GGGGGGGGGGGGATGGGGGAGGGGTCCGGGGAATACATCGCTGTCCTTTCAACAGCACAGCATCGAGCTGTGAGAGGTAGATCTTGGCGCAGATTTACAACATTCAGTTAAATTCCAATAATCTCATAGGGGGATTTATGTCAAAGCTGCCCCCTGCTCTGCCTGATTCTAGCTGATGATTGGTCAGGCCTGGGCCAGGTGGCCCCAAACAGGAGGCAGGTCAGAAAGAAAAAAAGGCCAATTATTGTACTGAGAGAAACAAATGACATAGAGCATATTTCTTGTCAAGCTGCCTATAGCAGCAGAATTAAAAGGTGAGAGACAGAGGATATGTTCAGGCAAGTGAGCAAATCCCACGAATGTCATCTCCTAGAGGATCTACCTATCAACGGAAAGCCATAGCCATATAAAACAACAAAACGAAAATAACAAAATGAAATAAGGCATTGCCTTCTTTTCTCTGTGCATGCGGTACTCATGTTTTCCTTTCATAGCCCATAAACATGTCCAGTGACCTGGTGGTTCTTAACTGCCTAGTGATTATGATTGTATGTATATTTCCCCGACAATAGACTAGCTTCTCTGCCTTGTGCCCTGTGCCTCACAGATAAGGCCAAGACTACTGGAATAGCAGTCATGGAAGACAGATCGATAAAAAACAACACATAAAGATACTTTAAAAATAGTTTTTCAAAAGATACTCGTGATGTATGTATGTTACTGTTGAAATTTTATTGTACTTTACTGAAAACCCAAAATGAATATCTGGTAGCAAACAAAGTCAAAGGGAGAATGTAAATGATGTTTCTGCTGGGATCAGATTATCCTGGGAGAAAATCCTTTGTCAGAAAGTAGGTGACATTCAGTGACGTCCCAGAACAGAATGGAAAGCGCGGGTCATGTGTGTGACATGGGGTGTGTCCCCACTGACCGCAGTAAGCAGGAGGGAACAGGAGTCAGTTCTGGTAACTGCTCGCTCACTACACTGATTGTGTCTCCTCACTTGACGTTCATATTGACTCTCAGACGCAGATATATTAATATAATATAACCCTCAGAACCATCAAACTATAAATTGCCTGGACTTAAGAGGCGGAATTTGCCTATTAATTTCTTCCCTGTAAATTTTTCGTTAACCTGTGTGTATTTTATTTGTATCTCCTGAACAATATTTTCAGTTCAGATGAATCTCTAAGTAATGAATGAGCTGTTTAAAAGCAGAGCACGTTCAGTATTCAGTATTTGGTACTTTCTGTTTGGTGAAAAACAGGAAAACGTAGATGCCTTCCTGTGCAAAATTATTAAGCAAACTGTCATTACTATTAAAACTGGCCGAAAAAGGTGAGCAGAAAAGTCGCAAAGTGCCGGTCAGAGGGATGCAAAACAATTGAATAATCGCTAAACCTTTAAAACGTGATTACCGTACAATTGAGGGTTTCGAGGCCAACAGCCAAAGTGGAGAGAAGCATGTAGGGTGAAGAAGACGCAAATTAACTGCCAATTATATGCGTCAAATTAATGGGGAGACTTCCAGAAACCCTTTAGAATCAAAATGCCACCCTTTTTCAAAACTGCAATCTGAACAGAACCTCAAGGAAGTACGAGGTACAGCGTAATACATGACATTGCTAAGGTCACAGAGGCTGAGAAATGACTTCTACTCAATAAGGCAAACAAGCTGTAACACCAAGAATGGGCAGAGACACGTCTCAAGACTGATGTTACAGAGGTTTTGTGGACAGATGAGATGAGAGTGACTCTTGATGGAGCAGGTGGATGGACCAGTGGTTGGACACCTTCTACAAGCACCAACAAGGTGGAGGAGGAGTGATGGTGTGGGCTGTAGTTATCCGTGATGAACTTGGACCTTTCAGACCTCCAGATGGTATGAAGATTAACCATGAGATATACTGCCAATTTCTAGAAGATGCCTTCTTCAAACACTGGCACAGGAAGAAGTCAGCAGCTTTTGAAAAGGTTATCATATCCATGCAGGACAATGACTCTCTCCATGCGGCAAGTATTCCATATATTGTTGATGAAAGGCAAGAATGGTGATTGAATTATGACTTGGCCCCCTTCATCATCTGAAATAGCCCCCATTGAGAGCTACTGGACCTTACTAAATTATGATATTTACTTCAATGGGCAACAGGCTCCTGATGGTCATTGAGAAGAAAGGTGGTCAAACTTGGAAAAGTGGGCTGTTTAGGACGACTGATGCTTGTCATTCCTTATATAGACTGAATGGATAAAACTGTTTTATTATTATTTCGGTAGTTGATGAAGAGGAAAATCCACTTAGTTTCTGATTGCCTAATAATTGTACGCACTGACAAGTGCTTTTCTTTTATTTTTGTTTGTGATCTAATGTCAGTCTAATGTAACATTTTCTGTCTAAATAAATTTACTCAAAGCAAGAGAAAACTTCTGAATCAATTTTTATAAATCTGCCCAACATTTGCTAAAAAATATCTCCAGGAGCAATCTGCAGAAAGTGTATTAATCGCTCTTGCTAAACGACCAAATTGTTTCGTTACTAATTTCCCAGAATTCAAAGCTTAAAATATTTTACAAATACATTACGTCATGAATGCATATTCATATGTATGTAAAAATACCATATTCCTACACCAGGATTAATGGTAAAACTCAATATGTCATTTATTTCAATAATTTATTGACATCATAGTTAATCTTGGTCTGTTTCAGCCACATGACGTGGGTGTCAGACGAAGCGTCTCGCCTTGAGGTCTGTGTGCAGGTCTGCGGATTCCCCCCGCCTCCCTTGGATATTTCCCCGCTCTGAGGAGACGGAAGGCTCGGGCTGAATGACGACTCCTAAGCTGCTGCTCATGCCTTCTCCTGCTGTGATAAATTATACAAAAAAGCACATCATTTTATTTGTACCTGCAAGCTTGCAATCCTGAAAATATGTCTTTTTTAGAGACATTTTATTCCTTTTTAAGAGTTTAAGTATTACTAAACTTTACCGAAAAAGTCTGTCAAAATCATGATTTCTTTGACAGCCCAGAAAAGATGGCATCCAGTCTGGCTGTTAGATTGGAATTAATTTTTGCCTCCTTTTTCTAATTAATTAAACTGAGATATTCTTGGGAAAGCTGTCTTATATGAAAATAATGATTTTTTTTTATCAGGATAAAATGCAGACTTTATTGCTATTATAATAATTCTGTACAAATGGTAATATCTGCAAATCCAGACATATCGCAATACAGTACGAAGTGAACAGATAAATGCATTCGAAATGTAAAAACAATCCAAGATTAATATGATCCGTGTAATTATTATTAATTTTTTATTAGTATTCTATTATTTAACAATTTTATTAGTTAATGCCTTATTAATGTGCAGATGTTCATAGGGAATTTAAATCAATTTCAGATTTAATTTCAAATTCTAGAAGATTTCAAACGATACATAGGAATTCCTGGTGGACCATATTGTCATCTGGGACTCAAGAACGACGTCCTTGATGTTTGGCCCATAACACCAGACCCCTGGCAGACTTCAGAGAGGACTCAAAGAATCTGGTCCTTCTACCCTATTCATGGTGTCTACCTCATACTGTTTTCCAACAGTCGATGAACAGACTCCAGGAAACACCAGATGCCACAGAAACATAAACAAAACATTATATGGATTTTCTAAAAATGTACAACTCTCCTTTGAACTAAATGTTTTCACAGATCTGAGTGTCACGGAAAACCTCATAGCCCAAGAGGACCCACAGAAGGAGCTCTGAGATGGTGCCTTTGCCAGCTATTCCCTGTATTACAGAAGAAAAAGTTGGATAAAATTCACATTCGCAAAGTACTGCAAACTATGTTGTCTAGATTCAACCAGACTGTAGTAAAGTAAATATGCATACAAAACAAGTATAGTTTAGTACACGTGAGTATAACTTATGAAAAACACAACTATAGCTAATATAATTGTAATATTAACATATGTCTGCACAGGAATAAAAATGACCTTTCCTCATGGCATAAAATCCCGTGAGAAGATGTTCTTCAGATTAAACTCCATTTTAGTGTCCATCTATATTGCCGTTGTGTATGTATTCTAACACTCATCTTCAGTAAAGCGAGTGCCACATCTTATATAACCTGGAGTATCTGCAAAATTTGATAATTAATATTATGGGATATTTTCTATTCATATATCTAATACAACTTTTCAGTAAAGGGTTACAGTGAACATCAGGTCTATGACAGGAGGTACAGGGCACAGCATGGCGACCAGAATCACACACTAGGCACACTTCTGATAGGTGATTTGACATGCATACCTTCCCTTCCCATTCCCCTATCGGCCTGCTTTTAGACTACTTGGAAAAAAAGGCCATACAGGAATAACAGCCTCTAAATTTAACTTTAGAAAGAGGTACATTTATTTAATGAGTTGCCTTTGTGATCCTAAAAGGACAATGAATCTTACAAGAAGTGTTATGCCTTCATTATGACTTTTTTAGAGTGCAAGTAATAAACTTTGAACCTCATACAAATCTTGCATTGATTTCTTAATGTTTCATAAGTAGTGTCATGTTATGCCTGTTTGTCATAATTGGGGCTATTTATGGAGAGAAACCATGTTTACAAAAGCTTTTTAAGTTATGGTGCTATATTTTTCCTATTTTTAGTGAACGGTTTTGTTACCATAGATTCCATAAAAATACCAACCCATTCAAGATTTCAGAAGCTATATACTTCTTGAAAGGGCTAATTAGATAATAATAATTTATTTGAACAACTGATGGCCATAAATGGTCTTTATTCGAAGAAGGAATTAAATTCTAGCTTAAATATAACAATAACCATCAACATAACACTTTATAATAACTGTCAATAAGTAAGCAACTCTGTAGCTTCATAATCAACCTTAACAACTGATGCAATTGAATATGGATATGGCAAAATTATTTGAAATATATAAATATATTATGATCTGTAATTTGAAATGCAGTTTAGTAGATCTTGCATACTTGTTTCTTGCCCCTGATTGATGTTGTTTTGAGCCCTGATGGCTCTGCGTTCGCACCCGGGACATGACACTGATTCTGAGAATTATTTCCATTTCATCTGTAACTGTAGCTTTCTGACTTACCTTCTAAATGTGTCACTTGGAGGAATATATTTCTGGCATTTCATACACTACATTATTCACAGATTTTGGCAATTAAATTAGGTGGCTGCAAATATTCTTGGGACCAATAGTGAATATGTAATTCACTATGCAGATATCCAGCACTGCATAAAGAGCACCGGAATAATATTCTATCTGCCGTAACTTTTAGTACAGATTGTTATGGTTGTGAGCAAATTTCTCTTGATGATCCCTCCGGATGTGATGATTAGGACCCAGGGTGTGCTAGTATACAGTTCAGTTCTACATAAGCATTCAGCTTTGTTCAGTTGGGTTTCGTTCAATGTTTCCCAGATGATGAATGGATAGAAATTCTGTATTAGGATTCTGTACATCTAGTGTGCAAAGTCTGCAGTATGCCACAGGAATATAGTTTTTGTAAATAATAATAAATGATATGTTATTGATCCCTGTGGGGAAATTCTCTTCTCACCTGCAGGAGAGTAAGCTTGGCTGTAAAGGGCAGTCACCTCCAGCGGTGCCCAGGGAGCTGGGGGTTAAGGGCCTTGCTCAAGGGCCTACTGCGGCCGGGACTGAGCTGGCGACCTTCATGCTCATAGGCACGGAGGCTTAACCCACTGAGCCACACTCTGTCCCCCTGATAGAGCATAGTGTACTACTGTACATAGTATTGAAGCACCTTTTGATTTAATTATAACATTCAATCTTTTTGGGTAGGAGTCGATCAGCATGCCCCATCTCCAAGTCTGTCAGATTGCGAGGGCGTCTCCTGTGCTCAGGCCTCTTCCGCTCACCCCACAGATTTTCAGTTGGATTTAGGTCTGGGCTCTGGCTGGTTGTTTTCTTCTGGTGAAGCCAATCTTTTGTCAATTTGGATGCCTGCTTGGACTCATTGTCATGCCGAAAGGTGAAAATTTCCATCATCTTCAGCTTTCTAGTAGACACCTGAAGGTCTTGGACCAAAACTGACTGGTACTTGGAGCTGTTCATAATTCCCTCCACCTTGTCTAAAGCCCCAGATCCTGCTGAAGGTAAACAACCCCAGAGCATGTGGCTGCCTGCACCGTGCCTCGATGTGGCTAGGCTGTTCTGTTGGTGATGCACAGTGCTGTTTTTGCACTACACACACCTTTTGGAATTGTGGCCAAAAAATTAAACCTTGGTTTCATCAGACTATAACACATTTTCCCACATGATTTTTGGAGAATTGATGTACTTTTTTGCAAAATTTATCTGGCCCTTAATGTTTTTCTTAGTAAGAAAAGGCTTCCATTTTGCGGCCCAGACATATGGAGGACATGGCAGATTGTTGTCACATGTCATACACAGATAATACTTGCCAGAAATTCCTGCAGCTCCTTCAGTGTTGCTGTAGGCCTGTTGGCAGCCTCCCTGACCAGTTTTCATCTTGTCTTTTCATCAGTTTTGGAGGAACATCCAGTTCTTGGTAGCGTCACTGTTGTCCCACTTCCTGATGAATGTCTTCACTGTATTCCATGGTATATCTAATGCTGTGGAAATCTTCTTGTACCCTTCTCCTTACCGATACCTTTCAACACTGAGATCCCTTTGAACCTTTATAAGCTCTTTGCAGTTGATGGCTTCTGCTGTAGGATGCAACTGAGTAAATGTCAGGAAAATCCTACTAGGACTGCTGAACTTTATTTGGGGTTAATCAGTCACTTTATTTGATGGCAAGTGTGTACCTGAAAAAGACTGAATGCTGTAATTAAATCAATAAGTGCATCAACAAAGTATTAGTTTAAGGGTGTGCACACACACTGTATGCAGCCAGTTTTTATTTTTAATATCCCCCCCCAACAGATTTGTTTGATTTTCAATTGAATTGTACAGGTTACAGGTTACAATAAAGGTAATTTTTTTATGAAATATCATCTCATTTTCTACCAAACAAAAGCCTGGCATTTTAACAGGGGTGTGTACACTTGTACACTTTTTAAATCCACTATAGTTGTGGGTGTAAAATTATTACAGTGTGAAAACTACATAATGTATTTTGACCAACAAGACTAAAGCAACTGAAAATTGTGCCAAAGGTTTAGAACCATTCGCATATATGTGCTAAAACATTTGTAAATGAGAAATGACGTTGTGCTGTGCAGAAGCGGCCTTGTGGTGTGGGGATCGCACTCGCTGTCGTGCAAATGCTGTCATTTGAGAAACGCGCCAAAGCAAACTGTAATTATACATCCAAAAGTATTTATGTATGTAATCATCATGTTAGCCATCCCAAGCGAATCGGTTAACCGAGCTATCAAAATGACACAGCGCGTAAAATGCAACGATACAGCACTGTTGTGCTTTTGGGTCTCACAGTACATTATTTTGCTGTCATATTGTTGTTCTTGTGTTGTCATGTTGCTGTTTTTGTGTCATACAGTGCTGTGTGACTTTTTTTTTATTTGCTATTGTACTGTGTCTCTATTTCAGAAGAAATACAAATGTTTTGAATGTGAAGAAGGCAGACGCCCGGGATGGGCCCTAGGCCATGCCTCTTCTGCTCCCTCACCTCACAGCTTCGCAGAAACTGCCGTTTGACCACCGGAGACCTGGAGCCCAGGGAGATCCTACACTCAAGTGCACTAAGTGTGTATTCGAAACCCAATTATTTCCTTCTGAAAGAGAGAGAGAAAATGACAGCAAAAAATAGCTGCTGCGTCTTTAAAATTCAAGTTTAAATGCTGTGTTGATGCACATATGTAAAGAAAACAGGAAACCAAGAAATTCTCAGTGGAAATTTTTATTTATTGTGGCAATCGGGTTAAACGATTACATGATTATAATTTATGGTGGCTGTGTGGGGGTAAGGTGGGGGTGCAGGACAGGACCTCACCCATCCTTTAACCTGTAATCTCTCATATGCATTATTAAATACGTGTGATTCGAGCACATTAAGCACAGGTGTCCTGCTTACTAGGATCTTACCCAATTATTCTTTACTATCGTGTCTGAATTGGAACCAGTTAACAACTCTTTAATAATTCATTTTACGAAGAAGGTCCAGTAAAATCAGAGACCAAACCTCCAACAGACCTATGTGCCACTGCAGAATCTCACTAACTGTAATTTTGTGTAAGTCGAATAGAGAGTGTAGCCAATGGGCAGCTCAGATCCTGGTAACAGGGACTCCAGCTAAAGGGCATGATTGGGGTAAGCAAGATACAGCAAGAGAAATGCATGGCTAAAATCCTTTACCACATCCTATGCAACTTACTTGTTTATATTCCATTATTAATGTTGTCTATTATTAAATTCATTATTGGATGACATATATTATAAATACTGTTGTGAAAAAACAAGCCTTTTATACAGTCAAGCTCATAAAGACATCCAGAACAAGGTATGCGTCCATCAGAGGGCATTCCTATGTGCAAACTCACCAACACAGTATGGAGAAGACATCCAGAATGAGATCCATTAGACATGCACAAACTAACAACATCCTGAATAGGACACAAGTCCATCACAGGGCATACTCGTGTGCAAACTCACCATCATACTCCGGGCAATTTAAAGCCAGCAGTTTACCTAAATGTAAATGTGTCTTTGGAGTATGGGAGGAAACATATGTGACAGATGGAGACCATGAAAAATCCACACGAGAGGGAGGCAACTGCGAGACGACCAGACTACCCACTGACTAACAAATTAAACCCATGGCATAGCTTTGCATATATTATGCTTTGGAGACAAAGTTGATTCAGCATGTATTTACTCATGTAATATTTCACAATTCTTTACTGAAACAGCCCACAGATGATCCTAGGCAAATTCCTTTTGGAAGTGTTGTCTTTCGGACTCAGAAATGAGCAATTATGTCCCTTTGGGTTGAGTTTATTTCAGTATGTGATTAACCTAGAAAATGTAAAAATATTTTAAATTGTCCTTCTAAATTTAGTCAACGTGAAGGGTTAGTAATTTGAGTGCATATTGAGAACAGTTGGATCTTGTTAATGCCTTTGGTGCAGGCCCCATTCGTTTGTGCTCCAGAATTCAGGTTCTGGTTTCCTTGCTGAAATGTATTTGATGGAAAGTTAAGCATAATTCTAAACTTGCTAGGTTGTTTTATGAGTATTTTTTCTCTAAAGTGGTTAATAAATAATGAATGCATGCCTTGTATTTCAATTTTTGTCATGACGATATAGAGAGACGTCACCTTAACCCCAGGTGAATTATTATTCCTAATTTTCTGAGCTTCTATTTGGAACACAGAGAAAACATAATCATGAACAACTCAATATAATACAAGTAAAGCTATATAAACAGACATTTCTCCCAGCCTCCCATCTTCATATACATTTTCAACAACAATTTTAGGCAAGACAGGCACATTGGATTTTGAGAGGACAAGGAATACAATCACTAAAATAAATGTAATGCTATGAGTGAATTTTTGATTTATTTATGGATGCATGTGCTTGTCTATGTATATATATATAAAAAAACATGATTTTTACTAACTTTGCAGACCTGAATGATCATGGTCACCTGAGAGCCACAGCATTTTACAGCATTCTCATTCTCCTTCAAGGAGAAACTCCTGGCAAGCAAAAGCACCATTTATTTGATAAATGGGTAACAACTGCAAGCCATACGGACAAATGCTGGCAACAAAGGGACATTAAGCTAAGGACAGCAACTCACCCCCATCTGTCAATCAAAGGACTGCGCATTAGCCTGATTTGATGAGAGCAGCCAGAATTTCTCTACATATTTAATATGGAGACTTATTATAATGTCAATAGTTTGATAGTTTCTTCAGATGACATTACTTTAAGGGGGTCACTGGAAAGGGGGGTCAGGTGATGAAGGTCCAAGTCTTCAGAGTCCTGGTGCGCCCCGTTCTGCTGCATGGCTGTGAGGCGTGGACCTGAGGTGGAGACCCTTCAGTGCCGCGTCTCTTTGGAGAGTCCTTGGGTACCGCAGGTTTGGGCGGCGGCATTGAGAGGGAGCATCAGTCACGGCACTATGGCCATGTGGCGTCTTTCCCGAGAATGATCCGGCTCGCAGGATCCTCATTGCTGGAGACCTGAGCGGCTGCGCCGGGCCGAGGGGACGCCCACGTAAGACCTGGCTGTGGCAGATAAACAGCCATTTCCAGGGGGTGGGCCTGGACCCCATGTTGGCCTGGGAGGTGGCCAAACTGGATCCTGAGCTGTTTTGTCGTGCTCCCCAACCTGACCCTGAAGACAATAACTGGAAATATCTTTAAATAATAATTGTTTTTTTTTTTCCTGTTTCTTACTGCAACCTACAAATAAATAAATAAAATGGTTTTCAAAGTTTTTTACTTGACACATGCAGTCGCTTATTCTGGCAGGTTCATCAACTGCATTATATAAAATGGAAGAAAATATAATCTAAAAATATAGAATCTAATGACATATACTAAATATATATATACATAAAAATTCTGAAAAAAACAAAAAGCAATTAACAACACTAAATTGGAGACAACAGATAATGGTTCTCACAATTAATCGCCTTTAATGCAGTGTTGTAGCTGGAAGGATATTCGTCTGCAGTGGGGCAGTGCAGTCAGGTGACATGTAAGTCAGTATCCCATAGTATGAAATACTTTTGCTCTCTCTTGACAGACCAATGGTCACTCAATCAGCCTTTGTGTCCCGATAGTCTGGCTGTTATTACTCTCCCCTGACTGCTAAGCCTTTCTCTCTCTAACCCCCCTTTCCTTCTATTTTAGGTCCATCTTTTTTATTTATGATTACAGTTTTCCTCAGTTGCTTGGGTGCATTTCTCAAATGGCAATTAACATTTTCCAAACGACGAGTGTACCATAGTCACTTCTGCACAGCAGAAGGTAATTTCTCATTGCTTCACACACATTTCCAAATATTTTAGTACATGTATACAAATGGTTTCCTACAATTGGCATCATTTGGCACAATTTTCAGTTACTTTAGTCTGATTGGTAAAAAAAAGATTATGTTGTTTCCCACCGTGATATTTATATACCCAAAACTTTATATGTATCTGATCACCGTGTTAGCCACCACGTGCAAAAAACTAAGCTTTCAAAATGATTTAAAAATATATTCCATAAATAGCAGTGATATGCCATTGTTGTGCTTTTTGATTCCTGTGGTACATTTTGTTGCCCTTTCGTTGTTCTTGTGTTGCCATTTTGCTGTTGTGTTATATCGTGCCGTGTGATTTTTTTGTTTGCCGTTGTACTGTGTCCTGAGATCTGAAGAAGTTACAGTACATGTGA
>JAODKL010000038.1:4836235-4848218 GCA_026780765.1 Petrocephalus schoutedeni
CATGTGATTGGCTGATCAGTAATTTGCGTCAACGAGCAGTTGGACAGGTGTGCCTAATAAAGTGGCCGGTGAGTGTAAATCGTTCAGCATTAATGGTGCTTTCCCAGATGAGCAAAGCTACCAAAGCCATTAGCACTAATGGACCACCATACCATCACAGATTCTGGCTTTTGAAATGTATGCTGATATAGGGTGACCAGATAATCCATCTCATCCCGGACACGTTGAGCTACTTCAGGTTTTACAAACTACTTTAAAACCTGAAAGACTCGTGCTTGGCTAAATAGGTGAGTTCTTCTTGTGCTTTGACTGGATTGTTTCCTTGATTGAAAGGCTCACCCAGCTGTTTTGAATTAGCATCCTGGTCATTTTGATTGAAACGGTAGTTTGCAAATCCTGTCCTAGCTCAAAGTGTCTGGGATGACATGGATCATCTGGTCACCCTAGCTGAGAGCAAGCTGGATGGTTACTCTCCTCTTTAGCTCAGAGGACGCGGCATCTATACATTTCAGTTTGGAAATTAGTCGTGCTACAGGGCAGCTTTCCATTTAGTCTCTTTTGTCAATTTTAACTGAGCTCACGCCCATGATCCAGAGCATTTCTGGATCGTGTTTAGATATGATTTCTTCTTTGCATGGTTGAGTTTTATCCTGCATTTGTGGGTGCAGTGCTGAACCGTTTTCACAAACGGTGGTTTTCGGAAGTGTTCCTGAGCCCATGCAGTTTTATACAGTCGTGTCTGTTATTGATATATGCTGCCTACAGACCCAAAGATAACAGCCATCGGCTAACAGCAAACTGGTTTTTGGCCCTGTCCTTTACATAGAGAGATTTCTCTGGATTCTCAGAACGTGATTATCTGCCATTAATGACGAAATCCCTAAATTTCTTGCAATATTATACTAAAGAACACCATTCTTGAATTGCTGCACCATTTACCCATGCAGTCTTTCACAGAGTGGTGACCCTCTCCCCATCTCCACTGCACAGAGACTCTGCCTTTCCGAGAGGCTCTTTTTATACCCAATTATCTTACTGAACTGTTGCCAATAAACCTAATTAGTTCTGAGGAACCAGGTGTTTTGCTTAAGCATCACACAACTTCCCTAGTCTTTTGCTGCCCCTGTTCCAACTTCTCTATAATGTGCTGCTGGTATCAAATTCAAATTTAGCATATATTTGTCATAAAACAATAAAATGTCTCAGTTTCAACATTTGATATGTTTGCCTTTGTTTTATTTTCAATTAAATAGGTGTTTTTATGCTTTGCAAATCACTGCATTCTGTTTTTATCTACATTTTACTCAGCTTCCCAGCTTTATGAAAAGGGAAAATTTTTAGGACATTTTTTAAACAGATCCATCTACAGCCGGTACCTTTGCCAGCTGAAGTCTGCAAAATAGAAAGTAATATGCAGCAGCTGTCCCATGTGAACCAGCATCTTCATTGCATCTATGGTGACTTAGTACTCAGTTTAGAACAGCACTGTGCATAACTTCATAAAAACTGTGTATGGATTTGAATGCACATATATACAGAGATCTGAATCAGAGAGAACAAAATAATTGTATTTTCCTGATCACTTTATGCCATGTTCTTTCATAAGGCTACATTCATATATTCAAAACATTTCACATTATTTTACATATAAAAAATATATCAATGGACAATATTTAATCTATTCAAGGTTACTCTGATTGGATGCATTAGCTCAGCTAAGCTCACCTTATCACTTATGGTTGTTATGCTTGTGATTTTCTGCCTCACTTGTATGTCAGAGGGCTTTGCTAAATAAATGAATACGAATGCAGTATTTCCACTATAAATGCACTTCAACAAGAGAAAATAAAAATTATGGGTCAGACAATTAAAAAACTGTGAATCCGCAATGAAGAAAATTTACCAAGTGTTCTGCCTGACTTTGAGAGCTTGACACAAGTCAGTTAATCATTGTTTTTCCTTAATTTGATTTGAGAAATTTCTCTAAGGTAAAATATATATTCTCAAAACAATTAAATCTGACCCCTTCATAATTTCACAGGATGCATTGCACTGTGGCACGCCCTGCCCCCTGCCCCTGCCCCCTGCCCCTGCCCCTGCCCCTGCCCTCTGCACCGTCCTGTTTCCTCCCTAGCGTGGCCCTAATGAGCCACACCGGTTACTCACTGTTTCTGTGCTCCCAGTTTGGGTTCCTCACGATCCTGTTTATTCTCAGTGTTTGTTTGAGTGAAATAAAACCCACATCTACTCCTGAGTTCTTCATCCTGGTGTCGTGACAAATGGGTTTGTTACTCCAGGGAGCCTCGGTCACTCTGGGTGTTTGCCTGCACGCTCTCCCCTGTGTCCAGCCTCCCACTTCAACTCGAGTATGCAGTCGTCAAACCTTAGTGGTTTATGGACAAGCCAGTGATTGACCTGCTCTGTGATAGCAATCTGGTGTAGCTGGAGGAGGAGGAAGACCCCGGAGAGCTTCCTGGTGAGTGTGTCACCCCTCCGGTGTAGATGCCTTACTGGGTGCATTACTGGAATATGGACAGCCTGCCTGCCTTGCCCCCTCCAGAGCCCCACACCCCCGAGATGAAGTATGCTGCTGCCCCACCCGCCATCTCGCTGGTGCCAGGCTGGACTTGCCACCTGCCGTCAACCCAGGGGGGTTGGACCTGGAGCATACCATTCCCAGAGGACTTGAAGTAGTCCCCAGTAGTGACAAGGGTCCAAAGGAAGGGCTGTCTCCCTCTCCAGGTAGTTAATTGTGTTAATTCAATCAAAGAAATAACATGCTATGACTTAAAAATCAATGCAACACATTAATGTGATACATTTCCAAGCTCTAATAATTACATTTCATTTAAAATATTCTTTTGCCTTTGACTGCTAATTTCAGTCAAATGTAGTCCTATTTAGCTTGTTTTCTGAACCTGTAATTCTGTAATTTTTAACCCACTGAGCTGATGTTTAGAAAGTGATGTCAAATTTCAGCAAGTAATTTTAATTGACGATTAAAATGTAAGGTTACACAGCTTTACATTACTGTTTTGTTCTACCTGTGCAACACAAACGCACCAACCACAGCCAGAACACTGGCATAGTGGGAAAGCACATCTGTCAGTTGCCAACTCTCACCGTGTCCCCTAAATGCCAACTCCTGTCACCCTAAAAATGAAATCACATTATTCAACTTTTGTAGAATGTCACAGATTTTTCTCGCTGTGCCATTATGTTTAGCTAACTGGAGAGGCATGACTTCGTCAATCAAACTATCAATCCTCACTAGGGTTGCCACATTCAACCTAAAGAAATATCCCCACAGGTCTATGGCAATGAAATTTTCAAGTTGGGGGGGTCAGGGATTGATCAAACAATAATATGGACACAGTATTTCATTTTTCAATATGGAGCGACCCCATAATACACTCAATGACAAAAAAAGTTTAGCACGGATAACAGAGTTGGCAGTATGGGCACACTGCTGGTCCCATGTGATGCTTTAACCCCTATCCTGTGTTTGGGGTCAGTCTGACCCCAGAGCATCATTAAACGGTAGGGAAATTTCACATGGGGAAATTATCAGGGGAAAAGGGTTAAATAAGACTCTTGGCTCTTTCACTTAGAGCACATCTACAAACCAACCAGGAATACTGAAAAACAAGTGAGTTTATCTTGTCTCGTGGCTGAATTCATGTTCTGAATGGTTAAACATGTCAGTCATCTTTGGACTGAGAACACTTATGAGCATGCATATTTAGAAAGACAAGGTGAGGCTTCACTGGGCGCGTCATAATCCATAATTATTCATACAGCTAATAAATAGAAGGTGATGAGAAAGACGTTGAATTCTATTAGCTTATTCTGGAGCACTGAAATTCCCTCAATCAGACGAAGCTGGGAGTTCGTCAGACTTTTTGAACCATAACACAATTTTGGTTTCATATGGAAATGGTCATTGTTATGATACATTGACATTAAAAGGCACTTGTTGTGATATGAAAGTTACATTTCTTTCTTATTTTGCTGGCAAAACACTGCTTCACCTGATGTCTTATATATACATCTGCCCCTGTGGACTGAGTGAGTTTGGGAAATGATCAGTTCAGTTCTTACACTGTATTCACTTCTTTTCCAAATCATATTTAATTTTAAATTTTGCAACTTCTCTCTATTCTTTATCGTTACATACCTTTGGATTTGACATAAAATTATTAAGATGCATTACTTTTTGTTGGGACGCAGAGATACTGTACTGATACTTTTTTTCCACCATAATTGGAAATCAGTTACTTGTGTATCATAAGACTAATAATTTTCACCTATCAGTCTTTGAGGCTGTCCTATGCTGTACTGCAGCTTTTTCTCCATTTTAAACACTCTTAAAACTCTTTTTGGCAGAGGTGGCCTGGATATGCAAGGTAAGGGACTTTTATTACAGTATAGTACAAAATAAAATTGGGGCAAAGGACTAAAAGTAAGTAAAACCCAGAAATGGTTTTGTACTGCTAAACTCAGTTTGGTCAGTTTTGAATTAGGTAGTTCAGCATGGGTTTTAGAACCATGACTCTGTGTGCATCTGTGAGTGGGCGACTTGCAGCCACCTCGGGTGGGAGAGTCAGGTGTCAGAGGTTTCTGTAATGTCTACCTTAATCCATCCCCCCCGAACGTCTTATAAACTGCTGTGTTATTTCTTTCCTAGTAACTGAGACCTTAACCTAAGTCTCGATGCTAGTCTAAGCCATGGACAATGCTGCTTGGCTGACTGGCTCCTCAACACACCCACCCAGTTTCCTTTGATTTTGCAGGTTATGTCTTGTTGACTCCCTCACTGTCGAAATTCATTTATTCATGAAGCAGAAATCTTCTAACAGCTTCTGCTGGTCAGAGCCATGGGGAGCTTGGGGCCTTCCCAGACAGCATAGGGTGCAAGGCTGGGCTATCCGCTGGATGGGAAACCACTAGAGGTGCGCCAATCTGGAAATGTTGACCTCGTAGCCACTTGCCAGTGGGGAGTTACGGGGAGCCAAGCTTGTCAGCACAGATTATCAGAATGGCATTACGCTGTTTTTATTCTGTGGAAAAATGATTCAACAATGAATTAGAAACATGTTGTGGGCTGCATAAACCGTGGCACGTTGGCCCGTAGCCAATTTCTTGATTTTTAACTAGGATTGAGTGCCAAACAAAAGGCCGGAGCCGTCAATTGAAATAATGTGCGCATTTATTTTATGGCCACATTCATTTTTAAGTCATAGTGCATGATTCTTTCTTTGATCGCGTTAAAGCATGCAGAGTTTTGTTGCCCAAATGGAACAACAGTATAAGCATATATTTTAATAGAGACCTATAATATTCAGACTGTAAACAGTGTGTCGTGTTGCACAGAATCCCAGATTTGAAAGCTAAATTCAAAACATCCAGTCTCAAAAGGAACCTGATGTTACATGGTTTATTCTAATTTGCCTGTTGAGTGCATGCAATTATAAGTACATCTGGTATACGCCATTAATCAGCAAGGTGTGTAAAAAAAAAAACACCCCTACTGATGAATACAATACCCTCTCTTTTCTTATTGAAATCTGTTCATCAAGCCTTTTTAAATATATTGTTCATAACATTTTACTTGATGTGACAGAAATACAAGTATAATAACAAATATAGTCCCTTCTTAAGATGAAAATATGTCATGATTTATTAACGATGAACAAACATGAGATCAATACTTTACATGCTATTTGTCACTTGTTGGTACCGTAACACTCGTGACTCCTCGTCAGGTCTGCCAAGTCAGAAATGATCCATTTTGCATATATAATAACTTAGGTAATTTTTTGTGAAACTCTGATCCAGTGTTAAGGTACACAGAAATTTGAGATATATATGTTATACACTGGCATTATGTTAAACACTTTACTTTGTTCCCGTGCCCCTCTCGTGAACATCTGTAAGGTCAAAATCTTGCTCCCACGCTATTAGCTGTACTGGAAGAAGCCACAGCTTGCATGAAGTATTCAGAGGTCTCCTCAAGACACAGAAGCTCCAGTTTGACATTTACTTGACATTTACAACATTATATACCTCTTTCTACTCTCCATGGAGTCCTTTCATGAATGAGATGCTACCACTGTAATTTTTTATGTCGTTTAATTATCTGAATTATCTGCCAATCTATGTTCGTACGATATACTATTCCGTCCATCCACATTACATACCAGTATACCATAATCACTGTAAAAGGCCATATTTAAAAAGAATTTAAAAGCAGGAAAATCATTTTGATTTTCTTGTCTTACACAAAGACAAAAGCAAACCGATGGGGTATATAATTTACAAATAACACGTTTCTTCATAGTTCCTGCATCTCCTGCACTGCATTTTGTGGCAGTGGAGATGGGTGGTGCCCTGCCCTTCCGTACCCCTCGCCTTGTGTCCATACCTTCCGGGACAGGCCCCGAACCCCGTGGCCTTGCATAGGACAAGTGCATACAGAAAATGAATGGATGCAAATTTCTCCACTTTCTGGTTCACTTCCCAAGGGGAAAAAAAGTTTCCTGGGTGTCACCTGGCAACTTCTGAAAATATATTACAGTATCAGTATGTTCAAGCGTGAATACCAGGCAGGTATTCCAGAGAGTGGATGTGGGTTTAACACCACAGGATAGTTAACATCACATTCAGTTTTCTGGCTGTACTTCCACAAACGCATATCATTTTATAGATTTCTTTACGGGTAAAAATTACCATCTCAGTGTTTGCATGTGCACTTCACATTCCATAGTTATCTCGCTTACAGTCAGTGGTGGTGAATGGACACAGTAGGATTATTAATGAATGTGTATAAAAATACAATACAATACTATAAAAATACAATAATCTGAAATCTGAATAATAATAATCTGAATCTGAGATGTCTGTGTCATTCAGTCTAGTATTAGTCAATTAATTCTATCCTTAGTACTTTGATCGGATACATTGCGGTTATTGATACTAATCCAAAAGTCTCAGGGATTTTTTTTTTTGAAGGCAAACGACATTTCTGAGCTCTGGGAGGTATTAGTAATTCATGTACTGAATTTCATCAAAATCAAAAATGCTGACACAAATGGAATGACCCTTTACTAAGAAAGGGTGTTAAATGATGATATTTGAAAATCATAAATATTATTGTTCATGCTGTCAGGGTCTGATGCTGAGCCTTGATGAGAGAAATTTCTTTATTGTCCATGTTGGTAACAGAATCATGTTTACATATTTCTTATATAAAAAAAATGATAATCAATATGGTACACAGGGTTTAATTGTATATTAGCTTTATTAATTATAAAACTCTCAAGAAGTTTTAGCCAAACCTTACCTGCACAGACTTAACCGTATTACTAGGAGCACAGCCTGGGCTTTGGATCACACTACTGATAGGGAAAAAAGATAAAACTGGATAAAGCTAATTACTTACCTTTCTGTACTTTCATGTCTATTTTGTTAGAGTTTTTCCATCCATCTGTTTATTTTTGTTGAAAGTGCCTTTTGTTCATTAATTATTGTTGTTACTTTGGTAGGCCCTATTTAAGGCAGTGTGAACCTGAAGAGGTGGTGGAAGCTTGTGTGGGGAGTCGGGGAGGGGGGGTCCTGGCCAGGAGAGCCTCGTTTTTTCCAGGTAATTCTAGTATTAAGTGGAGGTAGCTGGAGCTGAAGGCCGGAGATTTTTGTGTAGATTCGTCGATGTGGATGTTTTCATAAAGCAGGGATAGGCAACCCTGATCCTGGAGTGCCAATATCCAACAGGTTTTCTATCGCACCTGGTCTCTGATGAACCACACCGGATGTCAAGCAGAGAGTAACTCATCAGATCGGAGAGCTCACCCGCTGGAATCCGGCACTGTAGGATAGGGGTTGCCTACCCCTGGCATAGAGTTTTTGTATTACTGTGTTTTTTATTTCTAGTTATTTTTATATTATTTTTCTCACCTCTGTATCCATGTACCTTCTGTGGGGAACCTTCACCACTGAAAACAAACATAAATGTGCATGCACACAAGTGTGTGTGTATGTGTGTGTTTATCTATTTATATTGGTCAGATTTTCATTCAAAAGTGTTTGTATATACAACTCTGTAAGATATGTTTCAAAGACATGGCAGGAAGAGACTGAGGGGGAACCAGCACAAAGGTCAATTTCAGCTCTTTAGCACTCAGCATGTTATGGGAGTGAGGGCATATTGGTAAATAAAGACTATGTTGAAAAACATTCACAGTCAAATTTCACTTTTCCTCCATGGTCCAGTGAGGCAAAAATCTTGAGTTAATGAGAAACTTGGTTAGTATGAGGGCACTGCGACAGCTGCTGATGAGCTGGAGCCCTGGCGTGGGCCTGAGCAGAATCCCAATCCTCTCTCCTCATCTACTCAGTGCACATTATGCATTGGAAGTGTGTTATAGAGAGAAGGACACATCTAGGTTTGCACTGAAATATGAAAACAACAGTCTCGTGAATTTTGTGGTGGGTTTGGCATGAAGAGATAGATAGATAGATAGATAGACAGATAGATAGATAGATAGGTGGCTAGGTTGGGAGGTAGGTAGCTTGATATGATACCATATCATGTGATGTGATATGATATCATATGATATCATATATTATATGATATACAGAGTAGGAATCAAAGGATCTGGATATTACATGGATTATTACACGGCAGTAGGAAAAGCTTTATTGTGTTTGAAATGTGGTTCAAAAACCTTCTCGCTCTCTATTACCTAGTCAAGTAATTAGGGCTGGCTGGGTTACCTTAATTGCAGCAACTGTCGGCACAGCTATGATGATACAAAATCTGCCTGGTCCTGCAGTCGCCATAGGA
The DNA here is from genome assembly GCA_026780765.1 of Petrocephalus schoutedeni. Classification (NCBI taxonomy): domain Eukaryota; kingdom Metazoa; phylum Chordata; class Actinopteri; order Osteoglossiformes; family Mormyridae; genus Petrocephalus; species Petrocephalus schoutedeni. The sequence continues at coordinate 4,845,078 of JAODKL010000038.1, forward strand.
CTTAATAGGGCTGTTTTTTTTTTTAAAGGTTCACTTTAAAAAGACTTGCATCTGGTAACCAGGGCCATGTGACAGAGAGGTTGTAGGTAATCCGTCTTTCTTATTTAGGTCCTTCCTCCCCCAGGGACTGATGGTAGAAAAGAAACAGGGAAACAGAGAGGAAACAAAATGAAAAGATAATTAAACCTGCGCCACACTTGGATGCACCAGCTTTAACAAGGACAGTCGAGAATAATTAATCCAAAGGAATGGGAAGTTTTGTCTCTTCTTTCTCATGACAAATCTGGATTTGTTTTATTAATTAAAAATAACAATAATAATAAACTCTATTAATCAAGCTAACAGTAACTTGGTAGGGAACAAGTGTAGTACACTACAGCATGGTAATGTTTGTAACACAAATGGAAAAATAATGCATATTTACAAAAAACATGTAACTTCAACATAACATTAGAAAACAATGCAAGATAAAAGAAAATATAGTTGAGAAAATGCCTATAACAACATTTTGCCATATTGACACTAGTAACTAATATTCTTCTGCTGATAGAACTCTATTTTTTTTTGTCAATAGACTAAAATCCCAAGTCATAAATATGTACCGCATAAATCTTAAAACAAAGACCTTTTGTTGTTTCATCTGGAAAATTGATCCAGTCAGTTGGAGTCAGTATGACTGAATCAGGGGCGCGACTTCAGGGTGCTTTGCTATCCACCATAACTTCCTTTAGGCTCTAAAGTTCCACTTGACAGCTTCATACCAAGGGGGTCAGTCTAGCAAAAAGCATCTTTCACCCTCCCTTTGACAGCCAGTGTCTCTGGTGAGAAACTGTGGAGCTTAAATGCATTTAATTTAATGATCCTTATTATTGCAGTGAATAATGTTAAATGTTTCTAAGCAGTCCCCAGTAATACATTTTTCACAGTCAAAACTACATTTAGATTCATTGGTTGAATCTGGCCCCTAACCACTATAGCCTTAATTATTGTTATTGTTGTTGTTGTTGATGGTTTCTTTGCTTTTTTGTTCATAACCACTCTACAGTTGCAGAATATTTTTCTTGAATGCAGAATTCCATAGCTTACTTTTGTTTTTGGCTGATTACTTTTATTTTCCATAAATTTAACAAGAGAATGACAAAATTTCAGTTTGTTATTCATAGTCACCTCCAATAAATTGTCATGCTAGAAGGGGGAAAGGATGCCCCAGATGAAGCTTTAATGCGGGGGGCTGGGGCATGGACACGCAGCAATGACTGAGCTAAGGAGTACAGCACAGGGCAGCATTTAAATGCAGAGACAACCAGAGGCAAACAAAAGACAGCTGGAGGTAATTAACAAAAGGGCCTGAACGACAGGTAGGGCTAACGAGCAGTGGGCGTGGCTCGTTGCAGCCACGACAGGTAGGGCTAACGAGCAGTGGGCGTGGCTCGTTGCAGCCACACTAGGTAGGGAAGCAGAAGGGGCAAGGCCTGACAAAAATTGTCTTTTCTAGTAAGTAATCTTAAATACTACAACACAAAACTATTTACAATCTGCTGCACAAGCTGTGCTTGGATTCATTTTTGAAAGACAAAATGAAAACAATTTTTATCCATTCAGCTATTCAATCCTTATGAGGCCATGGGGGTTTCCGTCAATGATCCATGAAGCTGGCGTGGAGTGTTATTACAGAGACGGCCCGGGGCGTTGCGTGTGGCCATGCGCCCCGTGAAAGCAATATCACATTGGGCTCCCAACACACACCAATCCAGTTATGCTCAATTTTTCTGCATTTGTCCTTACTGTACTTACCCATATTCCCTTTACAAGCACCCCTGAAGACCGCAACAGTGATTTAACCATTTTTGGGTTATTCTGGGCTTAATCTGATTTTATGTCCCGGATCTTACCTAATACTGCTTGCCTAAAAATGTATTGTGTTTTTTATTATATATCCTGTGCGTGAAGTATACAGTGCTTCAGTTTGCCTTTCTCCTTCGTAAGATCATATTCTCCGGAAAAGCATTTCCTAGCCATCTTGGGCTTCATGGTTTAGAAGAACATGTTAGTGGAGTTCAGCTTCACGGCTAACGCCAGACTTTTGTGGGCCGTGAACAGAGGCAAACCATTTATGGCAGATAGCCATGTTTGTGTAAATCTGATATCTGTGCCAAATGTTTTAATCATATATTTAATTAAGTGTAATTGTGCCCCCCTCTGACCACGAGATCTTATTAGTTCTCCGAAAGTAGATTAATGGCTTAAATTTTCAGAGTGATTTTGAAGTCGTTCCCCAAGCCGCATGTATTCCTAAAGGGTCCACATAATGTGCTGATGTGTTTAATTAAGTCAGGGTGTTTAACATTTGTCTGGATAACAAAAGATAGCTTTTGTGTTGTGATGAGGGCATTCTGCTAAAAATATGTGGGACCAATGGTATATCAAAAGGCTAATTATGACTTGTAGGAATAAGTTATTATTTATAAATTTTACTGCAATAATAATGGGAAATTCATTTGTGAAGAATTAAGCAAACAGTTATATATGTATCTAATTTATGGAAAAAAAGATTTCTGATCATCAAGCACAATTTGTACCTTCATTAAAGCTGTACTTAGTATTTTTCTTTTATACCCAAAGTGACGCTCAAATAACCTGATGAACTGGCCCGTATTTCTTCCATCTGTATTTCTGGTTGTGTTTCCTCTTGACTTTGAAATACAGAGTATTTGTCATATCTCAGTCACCCAAAGCTAGATGTAATTCCAGCAGGGCAAAGCCCTCCTGCCTGACCTACTTTTCTGATCTATGCATTAGAATACTCATTAATATGTGTCTGCCTCATTAGCAAGTAACTTCATACACCTCTGATGGCTTTTTGCTGTAACCCACTCAATTTTCTCAGAGATCTATGCCTGTGTCGCCTGTGCCTTTTCTGTGTGCTTGTGTCAGCTGTGCCTTTTCTGTGTGCTTGTGTCGCCTGTGCCTTTCCTGTGTGCCTGTTGCCTGTGCCTTTTCTGTGTGCCTGTGTCGCCTGTGCCTTTTCTGTGTGCCTGTGTCGCCTGTGCCTTTTCTGTGTGCTTGTGTCGCCTGTGCCTTTTCTGTGTGCTTGTGTCAGCTGTGCCTTTTCTGTGTGCTTGTGTCGCCTGTGCCTTTCCT
>JAODKL010000038.1:4848318-4858907 GCA_026780765.1 Petrocephalus schoutedeni
GTCGCCTGTGCCTTTTCTGTGTGCCTGTGTCGCCTGTGCCTTTTCTGTGTGCCTGTGTCGCCTGTGCCTTTTCTGTGTGCCTGTGTCGCCTGTGCCTTTTCTGTGAGCTTGTGTCGTCTGTACCTTTTCTGTGTGCTTGTGTCACCTGTGCCTTTTCTGTGAGCTTGTCGCCTGTGCCTTTTCTGTGAGCTTGTGTCGCCTGTGCCTTTTCTGTGAGCTTGTGTCGTCTGTACCTTTTCTGTGTGCTTGTGTCGCCTGTGCCTTTTCTGTGTGCTTGTGCCTTTTCTCTGTGCCTGTGTTGTCTGTTTTTCCCCTTCTTTATGTATTAGGGGTTCCTCATAATACATTCAACCCATGCATTATTCAGCATGGTCTGTGTGACTTATAGCTTCTGTGACATTTAAATTCAATGTCCTGTAGGGGCACAGGTTTTTTTTAACCAACAAAAAATTTGACCTATTTATAATTTAAGTTATCCTTACTGGTGGTCCGGTGGTCAGGATCTGGTGCCCTAACTGGCACGGCGTGGGTTTGATTCCTAGTTAGGGAACGGCATGGGTCAGCTTGCGTGCCCCGTTTTAGGATGGCGGGTGGCTTGGCGGATTAATGCCTGAGATCGGAAAGTAGCCAGTACAAATCTCAGGTCCAACAAAAATGCAATGAATAAAGGATCAGTATTCTACTCTATATGACATCCCAATAACCCTAATAGTATAGTTCACTGCAGCATGTAATTTGGTGATTTCTAGCTTGATTCTGTTTAAAATATGTAAAATAAGTTTTAGCTGGGGAGAAGGAAGAAAAAAAGAGCTTTATGTATGTTGCCAACAGGATATGAAGAATAATTTCATAGCTAGGTGGTATAGCTGTCAAGCTAGGAGAAGGAAAACATGACCCGAATGCAGACTTCATGTAGTCTAACCCCTTGTGGGGAATTTTATTCGGAAAAAAGACAGGTACAGAGGCGCCAGGCATGGCTGGTTAAGCCTTGCCCACGGGGGAAGACGGGAGGATTGGTTGACAGGACAGGGAGGGCATGACAGTACCCCTCCAGCACACATGGGGGGGGAGCTATGGATTGGACAGAAGGGCTGATACAAGGGGTCGTGACACCAAACAGGGCTGGACACAGCAGGACAAAACCCCAAACAGGACAGACAAGATAGGAGACAAAGAGGGACTCAAGACAAGACAAACAAACATCACCTGGGAACCAGGAACAAACAGGGTGAAGGGTGGCACAGGGACAGACTGGACAGGACAGGCAGAGAATGGAGTTATCGAGACAGGAGCGAGACCAAGAGCGGGAGCCAAGGAGAACAATAGGCAACAATAGTGACAGGACAGGAGACTGGAATGCCAGAACAAGTGGTAAGGCTAGGGAAACCCCTCAGTCCTATCTCCCTGGGTTAACAACTGAAAAGCGGAGAGGGGTGACCAGGGGCAGTTTAGGGGGTCAGGAACCCTAAGGGACTCGGGAAGTCTAGTGGCGATCTGGGGTTGTGGAGCTTCTCTTGTCCATTTCTGGTCATGGCGGATCTCCTCCAGGTCGCAGGGTTTGAGGAGCTCATGAGGCTACAAGAGGCTAGAGATCAGATCTGTAGGCCCCTTGGCACTGATAAGCCAATGGAGTGGGATGGACCAGAGAGTGCCCAGGGGCCTACAGATGAAGGAGATGGAGGGTAGTGGGGGACTGACGGGCAGGTTCTAGGCACAGGACTCCCTGGACTGGAGCAGGTGGGCACTGGGGAATCTGCAGAGGAGGAGCATTACAGAGTGCAGGGCACCAGCTCAAGGCAGTTCTGGAGTGTCCCTGGAAAAGGAGACTCTTGATGAAACCACTGGGCTAGAAGGCTGAAGGGAGAGCAGTGCCAGGGTTGGCTCGTGAATGTCCCAGTCTTCTTCTTCTGGAAACAGTGACACGTCCCCTCTTCTGTATAAGCCCCCTTCAGCCTCGGTTACTTCCTTGTGACCAAGCGCGGAGGCGGCCTGGGTCAAAGATGGGGACAGGGGTCCCCGGAGAGCAGCTCAGCTCTAGACACATTCTAAATAGTACTATATTCCTAGTCTTAGAGGAAAAAGGGAAAGTTTTCAGTTTAAACAGTAATGTTGTCAGTTTTCATATTTTACAGTCCGTATGCTGCAATGTGAAAACAATTATTCTTTACACTTCTGCAGTACATTTGTCGCATAACTACATAACCGTTACAGTACTGCAGTACGGGGGCACTGAGCCCGGTGGGTTAAACTTCCATGTCAGTGATCAGAAAATCCGAGTCTCGGCAGAATAGTCACATTTATGTCCTTGTCCTATGCTGGGACCCCAAGCTTCACTCTGTGCTACCGTCTATGGCATACTGAACAATACTGAAGGGAGTATCCATCACTGTAAGGGAGTATCCATCACTGTAAGGGAGTATCTATCACTGTAAGGGAGTATCCATCACTGTAAGGGAGTATCCATCACTGTAAGGGAGTATCCATCACTGTAAGGGAGTATCTATCACTGTAAGGGAGTATCTATCACTGTAAGGGAGTATCCATCACTGTAAGGGAGTATCCATCACTGTACTGCATATACTCACAAAGCCGTTCCTGTTCATACTGCCATTGCAGCTTTTTCACTTTATAATTGTTCTTCTCAAAGGACGATTTCTCTCTCTCTCGATTTCTCGCACCCTTTTGTGGCGGGGCTGACAGAGTTCATGTCATGAAAGATGCCTTCATTATCTGCCACTGAATCTAGATCTCTTTTAGCGTGATGGAGTATGGCCATATTGCAGACTTCTTCCATTTTTGAGGTGTGAAAACTGCTGTTCTGCCACCAGCACAGGACAGTAAATCAATCATATACAGTAAATAAAGTACAGTACAGAAAAACAGTGGAACAAATAAATTTAGTAAGTCAATGCATTCAAAATCACAAACATGAATGACTCCCCTGTCTTCCCACCTGAATGTCTTCCCACCTGATAGTCTAGATTATTCATGATGCTGTATGGATCAATTCAGATTAGACTACACTCTCCAGCCAGCCTCCACCGTATTCAGGCTATTGATTGTTTATTACATGATGTAAGGTTCTGGCTGGTATTTCATTTGAAATTGCTTTGCGCCTTTGCCTCAATCTTCCTTGCCACTTTCCCTAGCAGTTTATTTTCTTGCCACTGGCAATTCTGAATCAGAGTTGAACACCATATCTTACAGAATCCCACAAAGATTGATTCCTAGGCCTCTCTTATTTAGCCTCTATATACTTACATTCTATTGAATTTTGCAAGACAACACAGTATGTTTATATGCCATACAAATGCATGCCATAGTTATGCAGACGGCACCGGATTTAATGATGATCATTGACTCATTGACAATAAATAGCTGGATGAATTTTCATCTGTTAATCAAAGACGAGACATTATACTTTCCAGAAAAAGCAAATAGGAAACTTTTAAAGTGCGTGGTTGCCATATTTTAATAGTGTACCATACAGACTCATCCAAAGTGCCGCGGCTCGAATTTTTACAAAGAGCAAGCAAAGTCAACAAATCCGTCCAATTTCGGGGGCCCTACACTGGTTTCCAGTTAGTTACAGGATTACTTTCAAAGCATTGCCCTTTGTGTATAAGCCAATGGCTTTGACCAAAAGTACATTTGTCATATTGGTAGAACATAAACATAATAGGTTCCTTATATGGCTAGACAGTGGCCAGCTAGTAGAGCCCAATCATTTTAGCCATCCTGCTACAAAGAGCTGGATGTGTCCCAACTGTAGCCACACTCAAAACAAGATTTAAAATATCTTTACATTAACTGCACTATCATAATGTGTCCACAGGACATTCATAAGCAGTACGCAAATATCCCTTTGAAATACATTATATGATTTTAATGTTTGTTATTAATCGTAAAATTTTAGTTATTATTGTATATTAAAGCCATTAAGGCATGTTAGGATATTATGGGTCCATATATACGAGTATAATTCATTTCATGATTTTGCAATTGAGGAACCACCTTCAAAAGAAGATGTAGAAGTACTTTGGAGTGGGATCCTTGAAAATGGTGTAACACACAATAATGGCGCCATGCGGATCAAGTTGGGAGAACAGACCCGTGAACACGTGACACCGGATTATTGGTTATTATTCTTGGTTGAAAACAGTTCATGTCATCAAGAACACTCAAAACTTCTGGCTCGAGTGGTTCTATGCGATACATATGCCGTATGTGCTGGGTAAATCTGCACATTATCTATCACGTTCCCCAGTGGCTGACAACCGGAAGGCAAGGACACAAAACACCTGAACAATTACCCTCCGGTTCCATGCCTGCCCACCATCTGTAATGTACCAACTGCTGCTTGTGAATGGGACATATGATCACTTCCTTAGGAATAATCTGCTCCCAAACAAGCATAAGGGCTGCAGTGCACATATTTTTAAATTCTCCCCCCGCCACCTTTATATTTTGCGCATATTTTTAAAGTTTTTGTTTCTGCCTTTTTTTTAGAGACTTTTATTTGCACAAAGTACGAGCGGTTCAGGATGCATTTCACTGCGTGTTGTACCTGTATAACGACGTATGTGACAAACAAAGAGTCTTGAACGACAAGTAGAGACGGCAAAGATCAGCTCCATATAAACAAAATTGTTGTTATAACGGCAAAAAAGCTTAAAGAACTCCAGTATGGCATGGATCAATTAGAAAAAGACATTTGATAGTCTCCGGCATACTGGCATCATAACAGTTAAGGATGTTTACAAGGTGTTGCCAGCCCTGAGGAAGTTGATGGAGGCTTCAATGAAAGATTGGAAGGTAGTGATGAACCTGAAGCATCTTGGAGGAATCATTACCAGGGAAGTCGCCATTAGACGAGGCATCTTTGAAGGCTTTTCCCCGTCTCTCCCTTTCCATTTGTCATTTGCCCTATTGAGCAACATGCTTAACAGAAATAAGATAGGATTTGCAGGCAAGAAGGAAGAGCTCTTCAGCCATCTGCTGTACATGGATGACATCAAACCGTTTGGGAGAAATTAGACAACTTGGAGAAGGCCTGGGGACAGTAATGAGGTCAATTGACTAAATGGAGTTTGGACTAGACAAGTGTGCCTTAGCAAGGCAAACCTACCAAATCTAAAAATATCCAGCTGTCATTACTGTCTAATCACATTGTCATTAGACACCTGGACCAGGTATACAAATACCTTTGTATTGATGAGAATTATGGCATCCAGTACACCAGGATGAAACAAACCTTCACAAAAGAATATTATTGTCAAATAAGCCTAGTCCTCAAATCGGAGCTCAATTACTGAGACAAGATCCCTGCGATTAATGGACTCACAGTACCAGTACTGATGTATAGATTTGACATCACTGACTGGAAGAGACTGGAGGTCACGGAGCTTGAGTGAAAAAACAAGGAAGCTTCTCAGCATGACTTCAACGACCAGACAGAGGAGCACACGACTGGGGAGCATTCTCATACAGGACTACCGAGGGAGCAAACGGGAGGCAGCTGGAGTGACCCACACGAGGGCTGAAACGAGAGGCAAGACAAAACATGCAACAGGTGTAGCTCATTAGAGCCACACTAGGGAGAGAAAGAAGGGGGGCAGAAAGGCATTTTAATAAACAACAAAGAATTTAATAAACATAATAATATCTAGCTGGAAGCTCAGGGAAGACAGGAGACCCAATTGTTGGAAACTGGGGGTTTTATTCAGGGTAACATGAATCAGTTAACGAGAATGGAGGTTGGGATACAGATTTAAAGGAATACACAGCGGCAGCCAGCACTATAGGTGACACAGGAGGCCACCTAGGGGCCATTTTCTGTGAAGAAGCGTACCTAGGATGCCACATGGGGTTTGACCAGCACTGGGAAAAGCATATTTTGTCTTTTAAAAGAATGAATTTTTATGCTTGGTTATGTGTGTACGGTGGTTTCCTCCCACGATCCAATGACATGCAGTTCACATGAATGGGTGAGTCAGTGACTTAAGTACCTTTAGCGTGTTATCGTGGGAGTAAGTGTGGGTAGGCCGATGGATAGGTGGCAGGGCTGACACGTTTGTGGCTGAATTATGAAATGGATTGAAAAGTGCTAAACATAATTCCTTTGCAGAGAAATCAAAATTCTGACCTCACATTTTGAATTGCCTTTTCAATCAGACGTTCCTTGGCGAAAAAATGTGTACAATGAAGCTTAATTGCATTAAAGTTTAATATTTATTCCCGAGTATTGATTGCTGCTTATAGCAGCTTTATTCATTATTTTAGTGGTATTTGAGAGTTTTGGGAGTTGGGCTGACACAGTGACTCAGTGGCTAATGCCGTTGTCAAGCACATGCAGAGCCTGACTGCCACTTTTGCTCTGTGTCTGTGCAGTTTGCACAGACACTCGCTCCTAGACTATAACTATGATGTGTGGTCATGTATATATAACACTGTGGGAACAGTTTTCCAGTCCCCACAAGGGTAAACTCAGTTTTATATCAAATCTGTGACTGCAATCAAAAAAGTCTTGTATTTCCTTTGGTTACATGCGGTTAAGGTCAGGATTGGGTAGGGGTTAAGGTCGTCATAGTTGGGATTAGGGGTTTTTTTTCATAGAAATGCATGGATGATCCCCACAAAGATATTGTGCGCATGTGTGTGTGTGCCTTGCGATCTGTCTTCCGATTGAGGACATGCACCGTCTTTGTGCCCTGTGTTAAAAGTGCACACACAAACACACATGGAATCAGAGGTGGGTTGCCTAACCTCATGCTTAGGGACATCTGGCAGTACCCAGACTAAACCCATATCATACTGGGAGAACTTTTCTAATGAATGAGATATTTTCTGTTTTATTTCCATGCTTTGTTGGAATTTGGATATTACAGTCCAGCCAATAATTGACCAAGACTTACTGTGGAGACCTGCTGTTTTCTCTGTGGCTATGGGCAACATGCCAGTGAGGTTCTTGGCTCAGAATATTTATTGTTCACAAGATGCCTCACAATTTTAATGAATCAATGTGGTGTTTGGGTTTTTTGAGCTCAATTTCAGTGACTTGCCCTCCCACACAGTTCTCGGGGTCTCAACTCTCTGACGTGGCATCAGATCCACCAGTGCCACATGCAAAAGTGAAAAAAGCACTTTGGAAGGACTAATATGCTACCTTACCTATACAGTGCTTCACCGCAGTATTGATTTTAACATCTTGAATGAAGGCTCTGTATACAGCACTTGGAACTGAAATCTACAACAGTGTGAATATTTTGATAGTGTACTTGTGAGGTCCGGGCAATGATCAGCACTGCGTGAAATGAGCAGGACTTGGCAGAAGTAGACAAGGATGGCTTGGGGTTGATGTTAGTAAGACAGGACGATGATTACCAAATGAAGGAGAAAAAATAACTTTTGGATCTGAGGTGAACAGATATACAGTGCTAGAAAATGAAACAATATCGTGAATGTTGGAAATGGCATCAAAGTAGGACACATGGTAATCACAGCTAAACAAAATAAAAATATATTTTTTTATACCTACGACTCCTGGGGGGCGGCATGGTGGCGCACTGTTGCCTCACATCTCTGGGACCAGGGTTCGAGCCTCCGCTATGGCTCCATGTGTGTTGAGTTAGCATGTTATCCCTGTATTGGGGGGGGGGGGGGGGTCCTTTCTGGATCCTTTCTGGATTCCCCCCACAGTCCCCCGCTATGTGGTACTTTCCTGGAATGTGTGCCCTGTGATTGGCTGCCGCCCTGCCCTGGGTAATTCCCTGCCTTGTGCCTATAGCTTCTGGGGTAGGCTCTAGACTCCCACGACCTTTCATGGGACAGCTACGGGAAATGGATGAATCGATGGACTAAACAGATGAATATAGATGACAAACATGAACTTTATTAAGAAACGAAATACGCAAAGCAGTAGCTCTTAATAAATGCTGTGCAACCTGGTCCAACTGATTGCACCAATGTTTAATAACCATATCACTAGCTCCTGATTCTAACCTTAGTTACGTTACTTTATGCAACTGCTGTCTCAATTCCATATTCCTGGGAATGGATTTGGTACAGATATAGACACACACACACGCACAGATCTCAAGAGGCTTTAAGTATGTACGCAGATCTGATGCCTCGAGCAAACTAGCATAAAGCTCCCTTGTTGATACCGGATTCAATTATAGTATGCCAAAACGTAGCTGTTGCAGAATGAAATATTATGTCACACATACAAAGAGTTCAATGTCCTTTAATGCAGTGTAGCGTATTGTCATGCTATCCTATTATGTAATGTGGGTTTACTTGAATTTTTGAGAAATGTTTGTCATAAATACAAGAACACTTTAATTCTGAATACTACATTTCATTACGTTCATTGAATTAATTAATCTTTTAATAAATATTTCAGTAAGTGCTTGAATTTTTTAAACTGTTCTCATTTCATTTTCCCCTCATACTTTATAGTGAACATATTATAATTTTCTCTTTGTTGGAATGTTAGATTTAATTATATTAAAAAAAAATCCTACCAAACAAAATCACAGTTCTGTGGTGCTTTAATTTATTTGTTGAATAACCTGACACTGTAAGGAAAGAACATGTTCCGCAGCCCAGTCAGGTCTCCCTGTTATTGTAAAGATACACAAAGGAGAACATATGGAAATCCATCCATTAAAAAACAAAAATGAAATTAAGAAAACTAAAGTGAAGTCAGAATTTCCTCCTGATACATTTCTGTAATATATTATCGAAATCTTGGTCATAGTACTTGTACTGGTCATAGTGTTTACTGCGGCTCCCTGTAATCTAATATCCAGTTTCTGAGATCTGAGAATATTAATGCCAAAATATGCGAATATACAGAAGACAGGCAGGTCCTGTATTTTATCAGAACCATACTTCTGACATTTGGTTCATGTCCTTGCCGAGCTCCTGTTCTTCCCATCATGATGCGGATGACAGCCATGGCATCTCGCACCTTTCTTACTGACACTTGTATGCCGTTGAATTGATTTGGGGAGGGCCTGGACTGTCAGCAAAACAGAAGCAACTGCAAGGGACTGAAGTATCTGCTTTCGCCTTCGGATCAGTTAACTTCAAATGTCAATCGAAGACGTGAATAGGCATAAACCAACTATTACACCCAAAAGCACATTTGTGAGTAAAGTGGTGCAAAAAAACACTGGCAGTCGTCTCCTGAGCAGTGAGGAGAGTCACATGGTCAGATGAGTCATCTTCAGTCTGTTCTCCATGCCTGTCTGGTGCCTGTTCCTAACAGCCAAAGGGTTCTGAATGCGGTACTACAGTGTGAGGCTTTTATTTCTAATAAATACCCATTCCCAGGCAGGCATTCACATTCTGCCTGATATAAAGGCTATTTGTTTTCCTGAGTCTTAATGACATAATGACATAGATGGCATAGATGGGTGTTTTGAGGAAAAATAATAGAATAAAATAGAATAGTAATGCTATTAATTCTATTCATCTATTAATCCCCGTGGGAAATTCTGCTCCATCGTGCTCTCCATACAGCTGAGAGACAGCTCAGGGGTCTCAGTGAGGGACAGGCAACTCACAGCACCTAGGAAGCTGGGGGATAAGGGCCTCGCTCAGGGGACCAGGGACATGTGACTAGTCTGCTGAGGCTGATCACAGGCACAGAGGCTCAGCCTGTTAACCTTAACCCCCCCGCCTCCCAAAAGAAGCATGTAATCCCACGGAACGTAATAGGAAGGCCCAAAAGAGCACCTTTATCCACCACAATATGGAAATCATCATACCATTGACTCTCTTTAAGAATGTCTCCTCTAAATTAATATATACATTTATGAAGGTATGATTAAAACTATTCATAAAGCTGTCAGATCAATAAAATGTATTAAAAGGTATCACCCAGTGAACAAATGCTTTTTTATTATTATTATCCCCCTCAGAATAACTTCCTGTTCCAGAGAATGTGCAGCATAGAAAGTTGCCTCCACAATCCACACCGTTATGATCATCAGACCTGCTCGTGCTGCAGATCCCTGCCACCAAGGCATTGCACCTTTTTTTAAGCTTTGATTTAATTTTATTTAGTAATGCAATTTATTTTCATGTTGATATATAGGCAGATAATTATATACCTGGGTATTTATGTTGATGGATTCCTAATTTTACAGTACTTAAATATTAAGGGTATGGATACCTCAGGCACCAATTTTATTATTAGTAGTGTTTATATTACTCGTTTATGTATTTAATCCTCTGGTGTTTTGTTAAAGTAACAATACCGTGGGCAGTGCAGGCATGGGCCCAGTAGTGTGGCCTTGTGACATCGATCCCTTTTAATTTTTAACCAAAACACATTTGCAGTCTGTAGTATCACCTTGGAGTCACATTGTGCTTGTGTGTTTAGAGTTGCAAAAGTCACAGAGTGCTCAGTCTTAAGACATTGTCAGAGCGGATGGTGAAACGTCACATCACTCCATGCCAGTCCTCCAGGCAGCAAATGCATACCACAAAATCTGTACAGTTTCAAGGATAGATTTAATAAGTGTACATTTGGTCCAATATCTTTGGTGTAGTGATAGGATAAGCTGATGGATGGATGG
>JAODKL010000038.1:4949133-4962867 GCA_026780765.1 Petrocephalus schoutedeni
AGCCAGGCTGCAGTTTGCGAGAAAAAAATGTATATTTTACACAGATGCATAACCATAAATTGAGAAATGAGTGAAACTAAAAATTGTGCTGTGGTCTCTTACTTTTTTCCGGAGCTGTATATATACCCCTGCGTTTATGTCAGAAATGCTTTGGTTTTGTCATGTTCATTTATTTTGTTGGCACTGGAAGAACACAACATAGCAAAGAGGGGGAAAAAAAAACGAATCTGAGATATTCCACGCAAAACGTCAACAATGGCCTGGACAAAATTATACCTTGGCACCTGAAGAGTTGTATGAAATAATTGTAATTCAAGCATGTGACGCTCCTTTAATTTGTAATTCAACTCACCTGTAGCAATTAACAGGTGCTGGCAATATGGAAATTCCCAATTGCAACCAGCTAAAATGGAGAAATGTTGACTCCGTCTTGTTTCTGAGTGTCTGTTTACCACACTGAGCACGGAGAAAAGCAAGAAGAGCAAAGGATTGTCTGAGGATTTGAGAACCACAATTATAGAAAATCCCTACAGTGACTTAGCTACAGTCCCTAGGCTACAGGTCCATCTCCAGAGATCTTAATGTTCCTGCGTCCACTGTGCCCTACATTGTACAGAAGTTTACAGCTCATGGGACTGTAGCTAATCCCTCTGGAAGGGGACAAAAGAGAGAGAGAGTGATGAAATGTTGCAATGAAGAATTGTCTGAATGGAGGATAAAGAACCATGATCAACTTCCAAACAAATTGATGCTGACCTGCAGGCACAGGGTACACCAGGGTCAGATCGCAGTATCTGTCGCCATCTGAATGAAAAGGGACCCAGGAGGACCCCACTGCTGACGCAGAAGCATAAAAAAGCCAGATTGGAGCTTGCTAAGACTTACCTGTGGAAGCCACAATCCTTCTAGAAGAATGTCCTCTGGACAGATGAGACAAAAATAGAGCTTTTCGGTGAAGCGCATCATTCTTCTGAAAAAGCCTTGGGAAAAAAAGAACACGGTTCCTACAGTCAGATGGAGGAGGTTCACTGATGTTTTGGGGATGCTTTGCTGCTTCAGACTCTGGTAGCCTTGACTGGCATGGTACTATGAAATCATAAGAGTACCAAAGAATTCTGGGGCGCAGTGTAGGGCCCAGGGTCTCAGCTGGAAGTCATCGGTCGTACAGCAGGACAATGACCCAAAGCATACTGAAGCGCCCAGAAAGAGAGCGCTGCGGGGTTCTGAAGTGGCCGGAAATAAGTCCCGATCTGAATCCCAGAGAGCCCTTGCGGAGAGATCTAAAAACAGCAGCTGGGAGAAGGAATCCTTCAAATTTGAGAGACCTGGAGCAGCTGGCAAAGAGTGGTCCAAAGTTCCAGTAGAGTGATGTAAAAGACTCATTGATTGTTAAAGAAAGTGATTAAAATCAGTTTTTTACCCCTGCTACCCAATATTAAGTGCCGATAATTTTGTCCAGGGCAATTATGTTACTAGTGTGTGTAGGGCTTTTAAATATTGACTTTTAATGTGGTTTTCTCCTAAATTTACTAAATTGATCTTTTTTTTTTTTTTTTTTAATTCTTCGCCGCTTTGTTTCTGTGCACAGAATGGACCCAGATCACCACTAAATATCTGTGGGAACAGCTTCAGAAGATTGCAGAGTTCTACCGGTCATCTGGCGGGCAGGGGGGCTCCTCCCCCCTCCCGGCCCCCCCTGCGGAAGTGGAGGCCGCCATGAAACAGTGGGAGTACAACGAGAAGCTGGCGATGTTCATGTTCCAGGTCAGCGTACCCAGCAGGAATGAGGCTGCCGCTGTCCCTTACCTGCTGCTTTGTATGCAAAACCCTCTGTCAGAATTTAAATGGAGTGTTGTGCTGTTCATAGTCTCGCCAGACTGAGCAAACCAGAGGTATGTGCTCCTGATGTGATGCCACAGCCTGTAACTAGCAAGCTATATAAGTCTGAGGGATGCCTAGCATTTCAGTTTTGAAGGCTTTGCAGACTGTAACGTGGTTGAGGTTGTGGACCCATAACTTTCTGCATTTCTCTCTGGTATTTTGGTCTGGCTAACCTGCTGCGGGATTGCCCTTGTGGCCGTAAGGAATAGATCCCTGCCGCCGGGGGATCTGCTCAGCGGAGCAGCCTTTTATTTCCGTAGTCGTTCTCTTTCAGAAAGGCGTTAGGGTGGGAGGGGCCCTGCTCAGCATAACAAAGGTCCATTAAATTGGTGTTTTGGTGCGAGGTCAGGGGGAGAGAAGAGGAGGAAAGACAAACACCACACTGCACATGAACTGGTTTTACTACCAAAAGTGTCTCGCTTACCTAGTTACTCACTTAGTTAGTGCTGGTTACCTAGCTCGCTCCTTCAGGGTGGCTGTAGCCTCCCCTCTCCCCGCTAATGGGTGGCGTGTTAAACCAGTAATGCCTGGACTTTGCTAGGCTGCATTGGGGTGGCCAGTGTACTTACTTTGTGTTTGTCTGTTTTGTTTGTTTGTTTTTTGTTTTGTTCGTTCGCCCGCTTGTAGGATGGCATGCTGGACAGACATGAATTCTTGACCTGGGTCCTGGAGTGCTTTGAGAAGATCAGACCAGGAGAGGACGAGCTCCTGAAGCTTCTCCTGCCGCTCATGCTGCAGGTCTGCTTGCGCCGGGCGAATTCGAGGTCGTTATATTATTTACGTTGATGAGCAGACGGCATTTAAACTGTAACGATCGATATTTGGTGTCGGTGTCATTAATATACAGCAGAGACTACGTATACTGCTTATATGCTGTATTTCTGCTTAGAGAATGTTTGTTTTGAGCTTAATTCACACGTCACTTGTCAGCGTGCTGTTACGGTCTGCACACACTGCCTGCCACGTACATGTCGTCATCGGGGCGTCTGCGTAGGCTGAATGGCTCCGGGCGCTTTCTGTGCATAGCTGTGCCTTGACTCTGCATCTGCAAGAAATTGATTACTGGTGCGTTATGCTGTTTCCAATAGGTGAGATCTGCCGGAATATCACTGCTGTGCGCATAAACCAATTGTAACTGTGTGTGTATACGGAGAAATGTGCTGTGCAGAAATCCAAATGCGGACTGTAACAGCACAACTAGTGAAGCGTAAATGAGGCTTTACTTGTGAAAATAGTGATTTGGATGTAGGGGAAATATCTATATTTTTTTTATTTCGTCCTTATTCAATAAGCATGTTTCACCAAGGCATCTGAAACTGAAGAAGTGCTGGTTTTACTGGTTTTAATGATGAAATTAATATAGAATTTGTGTGGTTGTGAGTGAGTGCTGGTGAAGTTCTCAACACAAGGATCTATAGGGCTTCACATGTTGATTGTAATTAATGATAGAAAATTTTAGTGTGGTATAATACCTCAAGCTTGTACCAAGCGGTGTTCAGTCACCGCATATTTTTATGTATTCTGTTGAATGGCCAAATGCCAGTACCAGTAAGGTAATATTATGAAATAGTTTAATTAGTTAATTTAAAAACATCTTTGAGAAACCAAAGCCCCCTCAAAAGGTTCTTTACCATTAATTTCTTCCATGTACCAGCATCCTGGCACCTCTAAGTGTTTTTGTTTAGAGCTGCTGCTGTTTTGATTCGTGTGCGCGAGGCCTGACGCGGCACGTTCACGTTTGCAGTACTCAGGGGAATTCGTGCAGTCGGCCTACCTCTCCAGGAGGCTGGCTTACTTCTGCACTCGACGCCTCAACTTGCTGCTCACCGATGGATCCGTGGGGCCCGGCTCGCATTCCACCCAGTCGGGGAACGTGATCCCGCCAACGCCGGCCTCCCAGCCAGCAGGGGGCAGCCAACCTCAGGCCCCCTTCACTGACTTTTACATCTGCTCCCAGCACCGGCCCTTGGTTTTCGGGCTCAGCTGCATGCTTCAGGTAGCTTTGGATCTTTTAGTCCAGTATGTTTAGCTTATTTGAATTCAGTGCAAAACGCCTGTATTTTAAGTATCTTTACCGTCTTGCCAAATGCCAGATTTGTGAAATATGAAGTTGAAACGGCATTAGATCTTGTCTCTTGCTAAAGAGGTTAAGTCATCCATAAACCAGGAGACCTAAGGTTAATTGTTAGTTTGGCCACTTTTGTTTAGATGATCGCTTTCTGTTTATAACCTTTTAATTCTTTTGTTTGCAGAGTATTGTACTGTGCTGTCCGAGTGCTTTGGTGTGGCATTACTCGCTAACAGACAGTCGGAACAAGACTGGTTCTCCGCTGGACCTGTTGCCGATCGCTCCCTCCAGTTTACCTATGCCTGGAGGCAACAACTCCTTCACGCAGCAGGTTGGCCTTAATCTCCATTCTCAGAATCAGTACATGCTGTATTTTTTATTTTTTTTTGCCATTGATTTTATTTCTCATTCTATTTTGCAGGTGCGCTTGAAGCTTCGAGAAATTGAAGAGCAGATCAAGGAACGGGGGCAGGCTGTGGAGTTCCGGTGGTCCTTTGACAAATGCCAGGAGACCACTGCAGGTACCAGAGCTACCCTTCCCCTCTTACTGTGAATGGTGATGGAATTTAGCAAGATCACAAATGCATTTGGCTGGAAGTAAATGTCCACATCTGTGATCTGTGATATTATACCTTCTCACCCTGCTCTGCTTGTCTTTCGACTCTTAATTGCACTTTTGAATGTTTGACTCTACTGCTGCATTAAGGTTGTGCCCCTTATATTTGCATTGTCCCTCTTTTACAACCAGGCTTCACAATTGGTAGGATCCTACATACTCTGGAGGTGTTGGACAGCCACAGCTTTGAGAAGTCTGACTTCAGCAACTCTCTAGACTCCTTGTATAATCGTATCTTTGGCTCGGGACAGAGCAAGGACGGACATGAGGTGAGCAGTGCTGCCTGAATGGACCGATTTGCTTAGCAGATTCATTTGATTCATTGGAGACGATGCTCGGTGCTTCTCGGGCAAGTTGAAATGTCTCCTCTTCAAACATAAATCAGCTGTCCTTATTCAGTCTCCCAAGGAGCGCGGCCTTTCCTTCAGAGAGGTTTTTAAGTTAAGCTTTAGCTAAATGTCCAGGCTGATTATGGAGGACCTTTGGGCGACTAATAACATTACCCAGATTAGTCAGCTATCTTCTCGAACCCATCGCCCGAAACCCTGGTGGGCTTAGAAGGTACAGGATGTAAGTGTGCGCTTGGTCCCCAGATGAACCCCGACGATGACGCGGTGGTGACCCTGCTGTGCGAGTGGGCGGTTTGCTGCAAGAGGTCGGGAAGGCACCGCGCCATGGTGGTGGCCAAGCTGCTGGAGAAGAGGCAAGCGGAAATCGAGGCGGAGGTGAGCCCGGCCTTCTTCGGGGGGGCTGTTTGGCGCCAGTTAAGTGTGAGCTGGAAGGTTTCCCTGAGGCACAGATGGGGGGAAAAACATTTTTATCATTAAGGATTATTTATTTATAAAATATGCAGCTGTATCAGTAAAATGTTGTTATACTTATTGACTGGAATAGCTGCAAATAGCTCAGAGACCGTTGAGTGTTGAGTTGACCTTGTTGATATCGCTTAATCTGCTCCTGCACTCTGTGTTAATTGGGAGGGATACTTTGGGGGAGTAAAAAGGGAAGGAACTGAGGGAGATGATGTGCTTCGTGTTCCAGGAGACCAGAGGGGTTCATTTAGTGTGCAGGTAGCCCACTGGACTGTCTGAATGAAGCATAGGTAACAGCTGCACTGTCATGTGGGTAGTTTAGGGCCACAGAGTAAAAGTCCAGGCCAAGGTTTTGTTTCAGCCAGCCACTGAGTACTCTGTGACTCTCTGTACTCTGTGACTGTGACTCTCTGTACTCTGTGACTGTGACTTTCTGTATTCTGTGACTGTGACTCTCTGTATTCTGTGACTGTGACTCTCTGTATTCTGTGACTGTGACTTTCTGTACTCTGGACTGTGACTCTCTGTATTCTGTGACTGTGACTCTCTGTATTCTGTGACTGTGACTCTCTGTACTCTGTGACTGTGACTCTGTACTCTGTGACTCTGTACTCTGTGACTCTGTACTCTGTGACTCTGTACTCTGTGACTGTGACTCTGTACTCTGACTGTGACTCTGTACTCTGACTGTGACTCTCTGTACTCTGTGACTCTCTGTACTCTGTGACTGTGACTCTCTGTACTCTGTGACTCTATGTACTCTGGACTGTGACTCTCTGTACTCTGTGACTGTGACTCTCTGTACTCTGTGACTGTGACTCTCTGTACTCTGTGACTCTCTACTCTGGACTGTGACTCTCTGTACTCTGTGACTGTGACTCTCTGTGCCGGAATTACCCACGTCTGGCCCGGGATTAACACGGCTGCCGACCGCATGTCTTTGCAGAGGTGCGGGGAGTCCGAGGTGGTGGACGAAAAAGGATCAGTGTCCTCTGGGTCTCTCTCTGCTGCTTCCATGCCTGTCTTCCAGGACGTCCTTCTGCAGTTCCTGGACACCCAGGCGCCCATGCTCAGTGCGTCACGCCTTCTGACCTTTCAGTCTCACTGTGAAGAGGGCAAGCCCCCACTCTCACTCACCTCTGCAGACGGTCCTGTTTGTTTTATGACACAGTATTCCTTTGTGTCTGTGTTAAATTGTTTAAGCCAAAGATCCACTCCTTGCCCATTGTCATAGATATTCTAAAGCCGGTGTTTGTCTGGCCAGGTGCTTCCAAATGAAGACCGCCGAAGGCTAGGGCCCCACTGCGTGTGATGTATGATCACATGACCCCGAAGCTGGGGTGCTGGGCAAGGCGGGAGAGATTTTCACTTTGAGTGAATTCTGTCAGTACTCCATGTCTCTGCAGACCCCCGGGTGAAAACCCCTGTTCTACGGCACTCATCATTAACTTTTAATTGCCTTCCTGCAAATCTGTTCCCGCTGTTTTTCTCATCTCCGTATGAAGCTTTTTGTCTCCTTGTCTCTTTTAGACTATTAATTACAGCTTAAATGTTTTGCAATAATTTTATTTAGGTAACTCCGTAACAGCTGCACACCTTGGCGCCGAGTACCGTTGAGTATATTAGCATTGAATGTTTCTTTCCAGCTGAACCTGGCAATGAGAGTGAGCGTGTGGAGTTTTCCAACCTGGTGCTCCTCTTCTGCGAGCTCATCCGCCATGACGTCTTCTCCCACAACATCTACATGTGCACGCTCATCTCCCGCGGCGACCTGGCCTCTGACCCCCACTTGCCCCGCCCCCGGTCCCCTTCCGACGAGCCGTCTGACGACATGGACCGCAAGGAGCAGGAGGCTGGCGCCGTCGTCAAGATGGAGGTGCGCAGTGCAGCCCTCGTCACTGTCATTTTCCAGAAGTCTTCCCATATGTTGTGTTTTTAGGAATTTTTGACACGACATTTTGCCTTTCAGTATACTAATCTGTCTGAGTCAATGGAGAATGAACCCAACTCAAGTGCAAATTTTGATGAGGTATGTCTTATGTCTGTGGGAAAATGCCTTGATTTCTTTATGTGCGTATCGGTTTGTCTCAGTGCAGGAGAATCACATGAGCTAACTTAGCACGATTTGTCTTTGTCGGGTTATTGTAATGAACCTCAGATTTGAGGATCACTTCAGTTAAAATAAAAATGTATTAATGCTGCCACTGTACTCCTGGGGCCTGCAGATGTTTTCCCCGCCCATGCACAGTGAGTCAAAGGGTAGCCCTTCCCCGGAGAAGCCCGTCTCCGAGCAGGACGTGAAAGGTGCGGTGAAGGAGAAGGCGGTGGACCCCGCCTTCCCGCTGGTGTATGAGCAGCCACGGCACATTCAGTACGCCACGCATTTCCCCATCCCTCAGGTGAGCCGGGTGGGCACCACGAGGTCGCCGGGCCTTCTGTGACTCGCCTGCCGCCTGTGTGCCCGTGCTGCGGGCTATTAGCAGCACCTTCTTCCTTGGTGTGTGTCCCGGCAGGAGGAGAGCGCCAGCCATGAGTGCAACCAGCGGCTGGTGGTGCTGTACGGCGTGGGGAAGCAGCGGGACGACGCTCGGCACGCGATCAAGAAGATCACCAAAGACATCCTGAAAGTGCTGAACCGCAAAAGTACTGCGGAGACTGGTAGGGGACTGGTGGGGGACTGGCGGGGGACTGGCGGGGGACTGGCGGGGGACTGGCAGGGGACTGGCGGAGGACTGGCAGGAATGTGTCGGACGATACTGGCACGATGCGGCTGGCAGTGTGCACACGGGAATGACGCCAAATGATCGAATTGTGGCCAGGACATTGTTACACGTCAGCCTGACTAGGTCTTTGTGATGATGGTGCTTTGAAATGCACCACCCCAAGCTTACAGTATTGCTGTTACTGCTGGGTACCATCTATTTGAGGCTTCACCTCTTTGGCTTTTTCTCCTTTCTTTTTTTTAAATAGCTTAGTCTAATCTGTTACAAAAAGCTGTTTGCCTTGCTGGTATTGAGTAGCCGTTGATGCCTGCTGTCTGTCTGATGGGCACCAGAAGCCTGCAGAAATGTAATAACGCTTATTACGATGCATTCCTTTTTGCCGGTTGCTTCAGGGGGAGAGGAAGGGCAGAAGAGGAAGAGAAGCAAGCCAGAAGCCTTCCCGACAGCGGAGGACATATTCTCTAAATTCCAGCTTCTCTCCCACTTTGACCAGCATCAGGTCACCTCTCAGGTTAGCGTGTTACAGCCTACAGAAAGAGCACTAATGCCGGTGTGGCCCTGTACCGTTTACTTTGGTTTCGCTTGTGGTTTCTCTCTGTTGATTTTAGTAAAACGTTTTCGTGTTCTTTAACTGACAGGTGTCTAGGAATGTTCTGGAACAGATCACCAGTTTTGCCTTAGGGATGTCCTACCACCTACCCCTGGTCCAGCACATCCAGTTCATTTTTGACCTCATGGAGTACTCGCTGAACATTAGCGGCCTCATAGACTTCGCGATTCAAGTAAGGAGATGCACGAGTCAGTCCTTAAGTAAATCTGCCGGGGGTTTGCTTTCTTTTTCACACTCATTTGTTTAGGTGCAACAACAATGTTTGTGTGAATTTTAAGTATATCGCCGACTGCCGACCTTTGCGTAGTCACGTAACGTATTACTTAAATTGAGCTGGATTTGTTTCACTAACGCCAACCCTCCAGCTGTCCATGCTGTATGCGCAGACTGACACCGCCTGTGAATTACTTACGGAGGGTGTTTTCCCTCTGTCTCCCGACCCACCGCAGCTGCTGAATGAGCTGAGCCTGGTGGAGGCTGAGCTGCTGCTGAAGTCGTCCAGCTTGGCGGGCAGCTACACCACGGGGCTCTGCCTGTGCATCGTCGCCGTCCTCCGGCGCTACCACTCCTGCCTCATCCTAAACCCCGAGCAGACCGCGCAGGTCTTTGACGGGTACGCCCGCCCGCCGGCCCAAGTCCAGCGCTGGCCGCCGTGCTTCCCCAGGAACGTCTGCTGGTGACGCCTTCTTCTCCTGCAGATTGCGCATCGTGGTGAAGCACGGCGTGAACCCGGCAGACTGCTCCTCGGCCGAACGCTGCATCCTGGCCTACCTGTACGACCTCTACACCTCCTGCAGTCATCTCAAGAGCAAGTTCGGGGAGATCTTCAGGTGCGGCGCAGAGCCCTATTCGTGTAGAAGGCTCCTGCTGCTTATTTATGCCTCACGAGTTGTTTTGTCGCTTGCAGCGATTTCTGCTCGAAAGTAAAGAATTCCATCTACTGCAACATCGACCCCTCTGACTCCAACATGCTGTGGGACCCAGTGTTCATGATCGAAACCATAGCCAATCCTTCAGCACCCAACTTTAACCACTCCATGGTGGGAAAGATCCTCAATGACAGCCCTGCCAATCGGTACAGCTTCGTGTGCAATGTGCTCATGGACGTCTGTGTAGACCACAGAGATCCTGAGAGGTACTGCGCTCGGCTCACAAAACACTTGTTCCTTTAGAGACTGCCTGTACTGTCTATTGAGTTTGTATTGGGTGTGGCGTGGGGCCGCTCTGCAGGGTCAACGACATCGGCATCCTGTGCGCCGAGCTGACGGCGTACTGCCGCTCGCTCAGCGCCGAGTGGCTTGGCGTCCTCAAGGCACTCTGCTGCTCCTCCAACAACGGCAACTGCGGCTTTAACGACCTCCTGTGCAATGTGGACGTGAGTAACCCCCCACGGGCCCCGCGCCTTCCGTCTGCGTGCATGGCCCGCGTCTCAGAAAGGCCCTCCTTATTGACGCAGGGGTCCTGAAAGCGGTCCTGCTCTCTTTCCAGGTCAGCGACCTGTCCTTCCACGACTCCTTGGCCACTTTCGTCGCCATCCTCATTGCTCGGCAGTGTCTTCTCCTAGAAGATTTGGTGCGCTGTGTGGCCATCCCGTCTCTCCTGAATGCCGGTAAGCTTTGCTGAAGCCTGATACTCTAGATATGGACACTCCCCTGTACATTTAATGCCGTTTCCTGTCGGCTTTTCGCGTTGACAGATTTTGACAGATCTCATCTCATTGCACTGCAGTGAGATATTAAAGATATTAAATAAATTGTCCACAAAGGGGAAAATGTTGCTTATATCAAAAGGGATTTTTAAAGTTGGAGAAGTGTAAAGCGTTATACAGCATGTCAGATCTTGCATCTCAAAACCCAGTTTATGCATGTGACTCCTAAACTATTTGTGGTGAGCTTTAAGACATGTGAAGCTTTGATTTGGCTTCCAGGAGTCTGTGCACCTGTTTGCTAATGATGTACCAAAGCATTTTGGTACCTGCTGGCCTCTTCAGTGGAAATTTGCATTTGTCCTCAGTTCGCATTTCAGCGAATGTCAGCTGCTGAGCCATGACTGAATTCCCCGTGTGCCGCTCAGCGCTAAGTGTGTCTTTCAGCCTGCAGTGAGCAGGACTCTGAGCCTGGGGCCAGACTGACCTGCAGGATTCTCCTCCATTTGTTCAAGACTCCGCAACGTAACCCATGCCCTCAGGACAGTTCCAAGTCAGGTATTACGCTGCCCCCCATCCTAAATCCCCACTTTTGGCTTGGTGTAGGTGTGATCTAAGAGGCCATGCAATGGAAGAGCATGAATGGAACATAACAATCTACAGAAATTGAATGGAAATAATGTTGTTTACTGATTTCAAGTTTATGGTGGTGAATTTTTACTTTCTGTATTATTGAATAGGGTAGTGGCTCTATTGGCAAGACTTTTGCCTTTCACATTCATTCCCCAAGGGGGGGGGGGGTATTTCCTGTCTTGGCTTATAAGAATAGATGTCTTTGAAGGGCACTTAATTTCTGCATCTGGGCCCTGTGATGGACTTGCGATCTTATTTTGTATCATGTGTTTCCTAGGATAGACTTTGCCCCGCACGTAACTAGTATATATGGAGGATAGGTGTAGTTTAAGTGTTTAAGTGGACTGTTTTTGTGTGAACTTTTCTTTAAAGCAACTGTTGGGATCCGCTCATCATGTGATCGCCACCTATTGGCAGCATCGCAGAACAGCATCGTTGTTGGTGCAGTTTTTGCAGTTCTCAAAGCTGTTTTTATGTTGGGTAAGTCCCTGTTTTCTGCCTGAGTCATGGCTGTCCAATTTTTCTGCCTCAGTTTCTAGTTCTGTAAACCTTGTCATTTTTAGCAATGTAGAATAGTACTGTTCCTCTCTGGTTTTGAAATAATTCTCTCAACTGAATTTATCAAATATAAATCAGTCTTTAGTGGTTTGTGAAGATAAGCTAATTTGTAATAAATACAGAAAAACAATCAAAATGTAACGGGAAAGGAGAACTGGCTGTCAAGTCTGCGCTTCAGGTTTACCGTTGCACTTTCAGGGGATGCTGAACTCAAAGGCGCTGGCTTCTCCCACCCAGCTGGGCTGGATGATATAAGCGAAGACGACATGGGCTCCAAAAAGGCCTCTGGCCGTGCCGTTTCTATAGAGACGGCCAGCTTGGATGTCTATGCAAAGTATGTGCTAAAGAGCATCTGCCAGCAGGTGAGAGTTGGATAATTTGATGTGTGTGTGTGTGTGTTTGTGTTTGTGTGTGTGTGTGTGTGTGTGCATACGGTGTTGGTATTCAGGGTTTCCCATAGAAATGAATGGTCCCCATTTAGGTAGGTAGGTGTGTGTGTGTGTGTGTGTGTGTATTTATGAATGACATCTGGTGACCCTGAGTGACATGAAAGGTGCCTATAGATAAAATGTATTACGTGTGTGTACATGGGCTCTAACTAGCCGTGTACCATTTGGCACATCGGTTCGCTATACACAGTGAAATGAATGAACACTTTCATTGTCGGTAGAGGAATCGTCACAATTGCCAAGTTGGGTGTTCAGTACGGAAAACCTGCTAATTGTCGCTATGACTTGGTTATGGCTGATACTGCTGTCAGTCATAACCTGCAGTTTCCCAAACATTACACCAACACCGGAGAGGGCGTCGCTGATAAGACCCGCGCTCTGTCTCTCTCCCAGGAATGGGTGGGGGAACGCTGTCTGAAGTCCCTGTCGGAGGACAGCAGTGCCTTGCAGGACCCTGTGCTGGTCAACATCCAAGCCCAGCGCCTCCTACAACTCATCTGCTACCCCCACAGGCAGCTGGACAGCGAGGAGGGAGACAACCCACAGCGGCAGCGAATCAAACGCATCCTGCAGGTCGGCTCCGCCCCCCACTGGGTTGGTTTAGGTCCAGAAATTAAAAATCCAGACCAAGGCTTTGTTTCAGCCAATCAGTTGAGCATAAAGAGTCACAGTTACAGAGTACTCAACTGGTTGGTTGAAACAAAATCTCGGTCCGGACTTTTACTCTCTGGACCTGAACTGCCCACCCTGATTCAATCTGGTGTGCACAGTAAGGACCTTTTGATACCCGTTTCTGTGTTGTAGAACATGGACCAGTGGACCATGAGACAGTCGTCCCTGGAGCTCCAGCTCATGATCAAGCAGAGCACAAATAACGTAAGTACTGCGAGATGACAGCATGAACTGACGTCTGGTTCAGGGCGTGAACCTTAGGCCATGTGAACGGTCATGTTAGGTCATTCTTAATTACGTGCCCTCTTTCTGCCTTTTAAATCTAAAGTTATGCTCTTAGTGCATATTTAATAATTAAGTCCCATATCTGTTCCTGCAGGAATTAAATACTTTATTGGAGAATATCGCCAAGGCCACGATCGAGGTGTTTCAGAAGTCTGCCGAGATGAATTCCAGTAACGCCACCGGCAATGGGGCTGTGGTTTCCAATAGCTTGGGGGGTTCTGCTTCCAACAGCAACAGCGGCAGCAAGATGAAGCCGGTGCTCAGGTGAGCATTTTCATACTGCTGACCCAGAGTCTGTCTGACAATGCAGGGGCAAATATTGTCGTAAAGGCATCAGTCTAGTGTGTCGACACAGATGCACCTTTAGCCCGTTTTTATTGCCTTCTTGCTACATGAGACCTACTCGGTTCTGGTTTTGTTTATTCCCCCTCATTTGCTGTCTAGCTGCTATCCCCATGGCCTTGTGTGTGTGTGGCTTGTTGCAGCTCGTCGGAGCGCTCGGGTGTGTGGCTGGTGGCTCCTCTGATAGCCAAGCTGCCCACCTCAGTGCAGGGACACGTGCTGAAGGCCACCGGGGAGGAGCTGGAGAAGGGCCAGCACCTGGGCTCCTCGTCCCGCAAGGAGCGAGACCGGCACAAGCAGAAGAGGTGGGTGACGCGCTGGCAGCCCCTGGCTCCTCCCGGCTGTGCTGCTCGCTAGGTAAAGGCAGGCCGGCAGCCTGCTTAGGAGCTGGGTGCTCACTAGGTAAAGGCAGGCCGGCAGCCTGCTTAGGAGCTGGGTGC
>JAODKL010000038.1:5043019-5054644 GCA_026780765.1 Petrocephalus schoutedeni
AAAAAGTCCAGTCCTTCATCTCAGGCCACTGAGGTATTACTCAGCTATGGTGTTCTTTATTCTTTTCTTATTTGCGGTTTGCTTTGCATATTCAGAATGCACTCACAAAGAGGAAAGATAGTTACTGGCGAACAATGTGACCATTTCAGCAGTGTAATCGCCGATAAAATTTATTTGTATTTATTACTTATTATTTGTATTAATTTATATTTATTACTCCGGACAAAAGTATTTTCTCACAATGTGTAGAGTGTAAATAATTCCATTGTTGATTAGGTCTTCTGGAGAAATTGCTCTAGAATGAAGGTGCCTTTTTCAGGGAACTCCCCTGCGATGCTTCTAGTGCCTTAAATAGTTTCCTATAAAGAATAAATGAATGCTGGGCAGAGAATTTGGGCACAATCTATGGAAGTAAATTAACAACAGAATTTGTTGATGCAAAATAGCACATTTAATTGCACTAATTGAATAAAAACGCATTGCATTTAGTAATGCTCGGATTTTTCTGGACTATAATTTAACGTGAATGCACATTAAATCACAGGGCACTTAACTTTACAAGCCCAGGCAGGCTCTCATCACCGTGAGACTATTGCACAGCACAGTGGAATTCATGATTAATGTGCTTATTTTGTGGCTTATTTGGAGTCATTTTGGGGGCAATGACACACGGCCCTCTTATCAAGTATGCAGTGAAGCCATTTTCATTTAATCATGCTGTATGTATAAAGTCCCGTCATCTCAGAGTTTTTGCACGTTGCATCCATACTGTAGTGGCAAGAAGGGGGTATATATATATATTGTTCTCCATTCTCACATACACCCATTGTACTGTTTAATGGGAATAGCTGAATATTATAATGTGATTTGCTCTGCCCTGTACATTGGTGGTTCCAAGGGAGAATTTCAGTGTGTCTTGTTGGATTTATGGTTTTGTGGTCACTGTAAACATGCACACTGAGTAGGGACTTTATGTAGATTTGTCATTTTGGTAAATAATGAAAAACATTTACTCCTGCTTACTGTAAGATCTTTCATATTGTTAGTTACAAGGCAAGATCGTTTTGATAAATTTGATATATAAACTAATTACTGCTATCTCCTTATCGGTAGCTATATCCGCCCCTTAAATTGAAGGGTAATTATTTCTCTTTTCTGTTCAGTCACAGTGTGTCCAACCCTCATTGGAACCAGAAGGTGGATGTGACTTTGGGCAAGTCAATCCTATAGGTGGCCACTAGGGGTGCCAACTTCTTAGGGGCAAAGACTTAGCCAGCCACTTTCAGTCATGCATGGTGCATGTTGACACCCTTAGAAATACTTACATCTGCGGTATCCGGTTCTAGACGCTGTCTGTTGTGGAAGTCAAATATGTTTACGTATTCTGAGTTGTGACAGAGACAGATAAAGCATGGTCTCAGCATGTAAGTACTCGGATAAGTGCAACTTAAATATGCAAAAACAAAATAGTCAGGTCATTCAATCTAGATTTAAATGGTAAGGGTTAGGGCCATCCCTTATGTAGCTTATTGGCTTATTTGACACGCCAGGGGCCTCTTAAAGACAGCTTTGCCATCTACGGTTTTATTAATTGTAGGTGTAGATGAAATACAGCTTGCATGCATCACTGTTATGATGCCTTGAGAGCAGTGCTGTAAATAGTTTTTCCTGCTGGTGTCTTCCGCTGCTATCTTGTAGCTGTAGGCCTGAGAAACAGACTGGGGGCCGCATTGGGCCCCTGTCCTTCTCTGTTTTGACTGGCCTTCCTCCCTTCCCTGTTGGTTTGGGAGGATTGCCTAGTTATCAGGCCAGGTGCTAATGGCAGGCCTGACTCTATGGGAAAGTTCCCTTTGTAGCAGTTTAGAGGTGATGGTGATGGATGGCTCTATATCTGCCCTGAGATAATCGTGTAACTTTGCCCACAACGCTCACTGCCTCATTAATGTGCGTGTGGGCCCTGTCTGAACAGTCTGGGGGACTTATGCTTATACTTTAGTTTGATTGTTAGTCCAGTTATGCAACAACATATTCTCTTCATACATGAATCAGATCTCTGGCTGGAAATGTCTGCAATATAGGATTCATTAGACTGCTCACATGCTCCGATTATTGTACTCATGCAGGTGCGTATAAGTCAGTTCCACGGAGGACCACACACATGTAACCGGCTGAGTAACACAGATATAAATATAATTATATACAGGGGCGGATCGAGAACAATATTCACAGGGTGGCAAGAGGAGGGCAGGAGATGTTGAGGGGTGGCACCTTATGGCAGAAGTATAGGTGCGGATTTAATATGCGGGGTGGCGAGGCTTTTTTAGGGGGGCAGTAGCCACCCCATGCCACCCCATGCCACCCCAAGCCACCCCATGCCACCCTATGCCACCCCATGCCACCCCATGCCACCCCGGTAGATCCGCCCATGATTATATATTGAATGCTGTATACAACAGTGCTTATGTGAGAAGTTGGGTCATATAGTAAAATGTAAAAATTGTACATTTTAGTCTCAGTTTTAAAGCTGACATATAATTTAACAAGTAAGCAGTAGTCATGCTGTGGGCGTAGAAGTCGGAAATAAAATCGTCAGAGAACTCTGGGGGAAAAAACGACTTTATAATTTGATTATATTTTATAATGCAGTACCTGCCATGTAATATTGAATGTTGTAATGAGAAGGGTATGTATCAGAATGGCATTGACTGAAATGACTCATTCCTTAATATGTCCAGATTCAGCAATCATTTGTAAGCTAAACAGGTAGCGTGATTATTAAAGTACGGGCTGGAAATGCAGCTTCTGCACTGATTCAATAAAGAATTAATGACTGAACACAATGTTATTATTTAATTTAACTTCTCCTAACAATGAGACTCACAACCTGACATTTCATTCTTCCCTCTACATGCGCTACACAAATCTGTCCCAACTCCTGTCTTTCATTTTATCTGAACTCCATTCCTAGCAGTTAGCTAGCAGAAAGAAATCCGCATAGAAATGAGCAAAATTCCCCCTATGAACCCTCAAGGAGAGCATTACAATTCTTAATATCTAAATGAAATATATAAAATGTCACATCAAATATAGAAAAGCATTATATTATAAAATAAATATAGCCTGCATCAATAGCAAATGCATTAACCAACCAGCCATCCAATCTGTATGCAGCAGAGACCACCACCATACCACCTGGCGGTGTGCACCACAGTAGCTGATTATTATTAAGCAACTCCTAGTGAAGCAAGATCTTGCCCACAGACTCCCCAATGAGGAACGGATCTCAAAGACGATGAGGGGAAATAAATTTTAAAAATCACAGCTAATAAATTACAATGAACAAAATTGTTTATAAAAATTACAACAGCATTTGCTTTAAAAAATAACTTGGCTCTGATTTCTAATAATTAGCAGAACATAATAAACATGTAAAGGCCAAGAAAAATAAAATCATATTAAAAAGCGCAGCCTGCCTGCCACAGAGACTGAGTGTTATGCAGCTTATCACTGCCTGCTTATTGCCTCCTCTGCAGAAGAGGCATTTAGCTGGTCCATGTCCGTAACTCTACCCAGAGTCAAGCGAGCCCAAACTGAAAAACACACCCTACTGGCATACATTATACAAAAACTCATTCATTTTGGTAAATTTGCACATCTGGGGGCAACACAGGGGTGAGCACTGTTGCCTTACACCTCTGGGGCCAGGGTTCGAGTCTCCCCCAGGGCTCCGTGAGTGGAGTTTGCGTGTCTTTCCCACGCCGTTGTGGTCCCCTCCCCCCTCCCCCACAAGTCAAAAACACACTTCTGTTAAATGTAGTTGTTCTGTGAGCAGGCTTGGCTCCAGCTCTTGGTAACAGGGTGGGCCAGGGAGATTTTGGGGGGGGGGCAGTTACATATAAGAAAATATGTGAAGCCGGGCCTGTCTGTGAGTGTGCCTTGTGATAGCTTGCTGGTGTGTCCTGGGTTGGTCCCTGCCTTGTGCCCATAGACCAGGGGTGTCAAACTCCAGTCCTGGGGGGCCGGAGCCCTGCACATTTTTGGGTTTACCCTCATTTAACACACCTGATTCAACTCCTCACAGCTCCTTATGCTAATTACCACACAGCTCTTCAGCTCAATCATTTGTGGTGGACCAGGAAAAGAACTAAACTACACAGGGCACCAGCCCACCAGGACCTCCATGACTCTGAATAGGAGATGTGGTTACAGAAAATAGATGGATATTTATCTTCCAAATGCTTCTCCTGGTTACCTGGGGCCTGAAGCCTATGCCAGGCAGGCCAGCTAAGAAGACTGGGTAGAACCTGGGTATGATTTCCGTTCATCTCAAGGCACATATGCACCAATATACACTCATTTAGATATACCAATTAGCCTACCTATATGTCACAGGAATTAGGGAGATCCACAAGAAAGGGAACCTGGGTTGCAGAGAACATGCAAAGCCCCCCCCACAGAATGGTGGGAGAGCTTGAATAGCAAAATAAAACTGCTACCTACTGTGCCACACTTACACCCTAAACATATGACCTCCCTGGCTCCTCTTTCACGTGAGTTGTTCACTGCGTGTATTACATTGACTACGGTTGTCATTCTCGGTTGGTGTGTAACAGACAGCATTTTAAGCATTTTAATTTCGACATCTTCAGCGCTGAGACTTCCAAGCTAAGAGCAGAGTGACAGGCTGACAAAGGGAGCCGAGTGACAGGAGCGGCTGGGGGAACACAAAAACGATCAGCATTTTAATTCCACAGTCGGAGGGTGTTGGGAGATTGTGGACAGTGGGTTGGCCATTTTCCAGACAAAGGAATGCATTTAAAAAAATTGAAATTCAATGAGAATTTTGTTACTAGTACAATCTGATCACTTGAACCAGTCTCATAAAGGAACCCACTTTCTAAAACCCAAGTCTTACAGTATGTGTATGAAGTTTGACAGAACTGTCGGTTAATTTAATTGGAGAGAATGGTTATTCCGTCCTGGCTTAATGTAGTCTTGCTGAGCCTGACAGTGTATAGTGGTCTGCTGGCTTTTCATCAAGTTAAATCCCTGGAACTGTGGTCACGCTGTTGTTAGCATGGTAGTCAGACTTCCCTATTTTCTATTATGAATAGACTGGGAGAACTGAACAGCTGCTCAGGAGTTTAAAATTATAATTTGTATGTGCCCTGGTTGCAGATGTGGGGTGCTGCAATAGCAAATTGACCTACTGTAAGAATACTAAACCTTAAACATTTTTATAATTATTAATTGTCATTTTTATGTCTCAGTCAGTACTCAGTGGTATGCAACACCCATTCCCGTATTATTTTTTTCATCTTTTGTCATTGAAAATGACTATTACTGCTCTCAAAAACAGGTACAAATTCATGATTCACATTGCAGTTATAAACAAAAATTCTTGAGGGATCATGCCTTACGTGCAGTACCTATTCACCAGTATTCACCAGAGTTACGGGTAGCATGCTTCTGGAGGACTTGGAGCACAAACAGATGGTCAAGACACTATATTATGTTTCCCTGCGACATGGATGTACAAGCAAACATTAAATCGCAATTTGCAGCAATGAGCAGCTTTGGTAATGTGGTCGGCAGTATTGACTGCACACGCATCATCGCAGAATGAGGCTGCCTTTCTGACCAGGAAGCAATGTCACTCCATCAATGTGAAACTCGTCTGAAACCCCAGCATGGTTTTAACAAATGTTGTTGCCCGTTGGCCTGGATCCATGCATGATGGTTTTATTTTACGGATCAGCAGTGTAGGTTGTAATCTTGAGGCTGGGGCACTTTGAGACGGATGGCTGATTAGTAGTTGAATATACACATATACGTAATATGAAAGGTTTGGCACAGTATTTGTATATATAAGGTTGCCTTTCACCAGTGTGTCCATGTACCACTCACATGAGACAGGACTTAGCCACTGAAGCGCGTGCTATTAGCCCCGTCTTACTACCTACGCAGCGGAGGGGAACACCGCTCATTAGGGCCCACGGAGTAATGCGTTTAGTGGTAGAGTGTACCAAAGCTTCTCTGAAAACAGGTGGCGGTGTTTGTTCTGCTATACCACCTGACAGAGGTGTGCAGCATACTGCTACCGTCTCAAACTGCCTCTCAAAGCAGATGATATCGTTGTCGAGCCCCTAATAGAACTGGCAGAGCTCTCCGCTGGGAGACTGAGGGAGCATCTGTGTGGGGGAATGCAATCCAAACGCAGGAACGCTTTCTGGCTGATTCTTTTAATATGGCCTACATTTTGTCCAAAGCTCCTCCGATTCTCCGCAAGAGTGTATTCACGGTCCTGAGCTCTTTGACAGGCTGCCTCTGTAGATCCATGACGGTGTCTGTGAGGTCGCGCCTGCTTTTGGCGATGTGCCAGCTTGGTCCGCCGTGAGCCTCGGGCAAAAAAACAAACATGACAAGCTTATTAAAGGAATAGTATGATTTTAATTAAGATAGACCAAAAATTATGCTAAGAATAACTACAGCTCTGGAAAACAATTAAGAGACCACAGCCAAAGTTTCAGTCATTTCCTCAATTTATGGGTCTGCATCTGTGAATAATATATATATATTTTTGCAAATTGCAGCCTGGCTTTACCCTGCTTCTCATTGATGAAGGGCTTACCTTACCTTATGGAATTTCAATCCTGCTTCTAGGAGACTGATATGAACTTCACACCACTTAATGTTTCCCATTCCTTCTGAAGGTCACTTGATATCATCCTCCGATTCAAGAGAAAATGTTGCATAAGTAAACAGCCATCTCTGCATTAGAAAGTCACTTCCCCCTTTTACCTGGCTAGTTTTTGGTCATTGTGTTGCACCCTGACAGGCAGAGAAAGAGCTGGAGACCCGCATGCAGGAGCTATTTTGGTTTATTTTGGAAACTGGGCAAAGAAAGATGGAATCAGCGAGCAAGGCTCAGGGTCGGGGTCACGGATCTGGATGGGTCGATAGCCGGGGTAGTCAGTCCTAAAGGGAGACAATGGATGGGCTACAGGCGCAGGAGGTAACACGAACGGGCAGGAGTAGGTTGGGCAGGAACGGATGGAGCAGGCAGGGCAGGCGGGACTGGAGCAAGACCAAGGAGACAAAGGTAATCAAACGCTCGGTAGTGCACATAGGAATGGCAACGATACCTTGCACGGGTGGTGCGTCGGAGCTCGGTCTTCATGTCGGTTTTTACGCCCCTTGGGGCGTGACACATAGTGTCTCCCGCTTCACCTCGTTCTAGTGTTCCGCTCTCTTAGAAACTTTGAGCCTGGAAGCAGCCTTCTGCTCAGTGCAGCCTTCTGCCAGCAAAACCAGGATTAAACCAGCATTTAAAATGGACTCAGTGGACTCAGCTAAAATTACAGTTATAAGGATTAGCCACTAATTCAACTAAACATTTGTTTCAATAAAAATATGACAAACTGGAGCCCGAAATCTGAATGCTAAATGGATTTGAGTGGGTATCCGTTGAATGAAAAATCAGAAACATGGGTATTTATGAATTCTGTAAAAGTGTCTCTATTTGTTTGTCGAATATGTGGTGGTGAGTACTTACTTTAAATAAAAAAGGGCGAAGCAGTCAGACACTAAATTTGTGGAAGTTATCCTCTTATGTTGAAGCGTACTCAGATATTTAAGAAGCCTCATGACTGCAAAGGGATCAAAATGATGGGCCAATTGTGGAACCCACGAGATAAAAGCATGCTTCATACTGATATATACATCATGGATAATTATAACAGCCACTTGGGGGGATCCTACTGGTTAGACACTCTGCTTCTAATTACATTTTCATGCTAATTTGATAACTGAGTTTGTTACCATCAATACCTTGGGTATTGGCTATACTTTTGCAATCCTTTTGCTTATTACACAGCCATCAGAATAAGGAAAATGGGGCTGAGTACTACCAAAAACAGTAAATATGCTATTGCAGAATCTCACCTAGTTTGAGGTCTTTAAGCCGTTACCCACAATACATGCAGGCTGATTTTCCCGACATCTTCTCAGACGAAATGTGTCCTCTGCATTTAACCCATGTGACATTGCGACACAGCTGGGGGCAGCTACGTGAGCACCGGGGGAGCAGTGCTAGGTACCTTGCTCAGGGAACCTCAGCGGTAACTGGGGGTCGGGGACCCGCCTGACAACCTTGTAGTCAAACCTGATTATGGCAGCTTGTTCTTTTTGGTCACTCTTTATGACCGCAGACCTCATCAAACAGTTCACCGCCAAAGACCTACTCAGCCCCTGCAAAACCGCAGTCACCCGACTTATCTGCCTACCAGTGCCCCTTCACTCTCACTCTCACTCGTAAATAAGACAGCGAGGTACTTAAGCGGCTCCACTAAGGGCAGCTTCTCCCCCGCCTGAATGGTGAAACGAATCCAGCCTTTTGTAGAAGAGCTCCGTGGGTGCAGAGGTGCTAATTCTCATCAGCACTTCACACTTAGCATTGAGCCTCTGGAGTGCATGCTGGAGCTCCTCATTGGATGAGGCCAAAAGGACAACATCCCCTTCAAACAGCACAGATGTAACCTCAAGCACACTATTTAAGGTACCCTTCCAGAGATAAATTAATTAGGACTGCCGACATTAACACTAAATGTACTAAAGGATCTCTCTTTTTCTTATGCCTACTGAAGTAATTTGAACAAAACACCTCTCAAAGGATTAAGAAAAATAAGAGTAACTAACTTGTTCTAATGACAGTTTTAAGCCATTAGGAAAGCAACAGGACCTCTACATTATAAATTGCTAATTAATTAGCTCGCAGTAGCTTACCCGATAGCACTGTGGCCATTGGGTTGTCATTGTGGATAGATGGTCTGGTTTGGGGTGCCCTGTTTTAGACTGTTGTGCAGGTAAATAAAGGAATTTTAACCAAGTGTTCTTAGTCCTTCCCATGGCAGAAAAGAATAGAAATTATATAGTGTTCCAGAATTCGCTGACCCAAATTAACACCCTTATTAAGGTAATGCATATTTTCACACCTAGTTAACAATGAGAAGTAATTAATTATGACATTATCGTCGCTGCTTCACTGAAAATATGTTCTCCTAAGTATGAAATACTGTACATCTGGTCCGGGGTACACCGAGGAAGCCTGGCAATTGCAGCTGCTGGTCACCATTAGCATTAACATGGTAATTAATATGGGGAGAGTGGACAGTGGGCTTGTGTGTTACACCCTCTTCTGTCTGGGCGAGTCTCAGGCTGGTGTGACTTCGAGGTGAGGCGAGCTGGCTGCTTTTCTTTCCGCATGGCACTGAGACCCTCCGGCGTTTTTCATGGCCTCTACTTTCATATTCTTCTCTAGATTTTGGCACCGCTTGTGAAATTGCGCCTGGCTAGGCTAGTAAGCAAACCCGTATGACAGGAGCAACCGTGCAGAGGCACAGATGGGTCGCTGTGAAGTAGCAAAATACAGCCATCCGCTCGTTGTGAGCACATTGTTTGCAATTTACTTTGCAAATACCTCTTTTAACACATTGTAGCTTTGTATTCTCCAGTTTTTTTTTTTACAGATATTACTGATGGAAATACGCATGGAACCATACTAAATTCAAAGTGTTTTGACTTGCCAGCCCCAGCTGCTGATTTATCAGGCCCACATGTATGGGGAGGGCTCGCTTAAGCCTACAGAAAAGACTTCTCTGAGGCCTTGAGGAGTTTGGCCCACTACTTTTGCACTGCATACCCCCCTTCCATGGCCTTTCTCATTCACAAAGTTTTCACCCTCAGTACTGCCACTGACTGGTATTTTTGGCTTAAGGCACCTACCCCTGTAAGGTTTGGATAATGTGCTGTGTGAAAATCCAGTGGGTGTTTCTGAGATGCTGGGACCACTGTGGTTGGCACCAAATATGTTCAAAGTCACTTTTGTATGATGGATGGCTTTTGAGATTACAGATAAGATAAAAGGTACATTCTTACAGAAACTGGCTGAAATGTTACATATAGTGCTATTGGCCCTTCTGCAACATTATTTATTTTTGAACCAAATAAGAACATAACACAAATAGTTTGCCTTGCCACCCCTATTTTTGTGTGACGAGCCGCGACA
The DNA here is from genome assembly GCA_026780765.1 of Petrocephalus schoutedeni. NCBI lineage: Eukaryota > Metazoa > Chordata > Actinopteri > Osteoglossiformes > Mormyridae > Petrocephalus > Petrocephalus schoutedeni. Next base: position 5,053,086 of record JAODKL010000038.1, read on the forward strand.
ATTCATGACGTTTGAAAAAGTCAGCCTACTTATTTATGCTCAAGTAATGAACTAACGCCCAAAACTACCTTCACCCCAGTTGTGCTTGTGTTACATGTGACGTGACTTTGTGACTGAGTGGCTAGCCCTCTGATTGTGAGTCCTGTCTGTGGCATTTGTCTGTGGTTTTTGAAACTTACCTGTTTAATGAATGAAGCCAAAATGCTGAAATGTCTTTTCAATGAAGCCCAATGAAACCATCACAAACCATATATGAAACCATCTTAATTTTTAACCGTATTAATTACTACTGCTATAATAATGACAAACACATCCAGGTATTTTGTCAAATGTACACCTGTTGTGGATGCCAGGGACTGAAACGAATAACTTAGGGGGACCTAAAATGATCAGATATACACTCTCGTGGCCATTGATGTCTTATGTATCAATAAGATGGCTACAATTACAGCCTGATTCTTATAACTGACAAGGACCCACTTGACTCATTGATTTACTTATACAACATATTTGAAGAGTCTAATCTGTGGAATATAGCCAAGGTTAATACAACACTCTTTGAAACCAAGCAGAAAATCTATATTCATTACCTCTAGGTTTGATTATCGCAATATCCTGCTACCTCTCTGCACATTGGCTTCCATAAAGTGTCTTCCACTCATACAAAATATAGCTACATAAGGTCATAGCAGAACTAAAATTAATCTTGTAATCATTTACCAATACTGGCTGCCCATCAAATTTAGAAAATGTTAAGTACTATGGCAACACTTTCTATGAACACCACATCTATAAGAATGTATGAACGCATTCATAACACATTATAATGCATTCATAAAGCATTGTAATTATGGCTATGAATATTTATAAAAAGGAATAACACGTTATAGCCATGTTTATCAGGCTATATGAATGCTTTATGGAGATCTCACCAATAATGCACTGTAGGTACTTTTATAATGCGATACAAAGCATCCCTAATTCTTATACCGACCATTAGAATGCATTATGAAGGTATCTATAGTGCATTATAGATGGCAACTTCACTATAACTTGTGGAGTATTATAATCAACACTATAATTCCTTATGATCGTCAATAGCAGTTATATGAAAACACGCAGTGCCCTATACGCAAGCATCTGCAAACAGTACTGTGACGTGCAATGCGAGTGGTCGGTGCATGGAGAGCTGGTGGAGAGAAAGGTCAAGACAACAGTTTTTAGCTTAAGGGCTCAAATTGGTCAAGTAATGGTAATAACAGAGCTTCAGAAAATTAGAGATAATCACAATAGAAAAATCTGCCAGGAAACGTGGGCAGGGCCATCCCCCGGTCCAGGGCAGAAGAGGGCTGCAGGCTTGTGTCATATACACCAGGCTTACTGCACTCCAGTAAATCCATCCCTGCAGTCAGTGTCTGAGAAAGACAACCAGGAAAACACATAAAGGTCAACGATGAACATCTCTTGCACACCTACGTGCTGCCCAAACGCTGATCTTGGCAGCAGGCGAGTAACTAATGAGTAGTGATTCTGCTACATTGTGTCTTGTCTTCCCGAAG
>JAODKL010000038.1:5065203-5077252 GCA_026780765.1 Petrocephalus schoutedeni
CAGTTTATGCCAGGGTGCATGGGGTGCCAGTTTATGCCAGCGTGCATGGGGTGCCAGTTTATGCCAGCGTGCATGGGGTGCCAGTTTATGCCAGGGTGCATGGGGTGCCAGTTTATGCCAGCGTGCATGGGGTGCCAGTTTATGCCAGCGTGCATGGGGTGCCAGTTTATGCCAGGGTGCATGGGGTGCCAGTTTATGCCAGCGTGCATGGGGTGCCAGTTTATGCCAGCGTGCATGGGATGCCAGTTTATGCCAGGGTGCATGGGGTGCCAGTTTATGCCAGGGTGCACTCTCACACAATCACTCAGTGACGGTGATGCAGAGACATCCAACCACACATTTCTGGACTGTGGGAGGAAGCAGGAGCACCTAGTGGAAACCTAGACAGATACAGAGAAAAGATGGCGACTCCACATGCAGGAGCTGGGGTGAGATTTAAGGCTCCATCACAGGAGTCATCTGGCTACAAGCAGCACCCGGCGAGCCACACTGCCACCTTCACAAAGGATTTATTTCATGGCAACATTAAATTATACTACATTAACAGTTTGGTGGCATTTGTTGTTAGGACAGAATACGGTGAAAAGGTCTTCAAATGTCTACCACATAGAGGAGGTACAACCAGCAAGGCCGTCAATTAGATACAGCTACTTCCTGTTGAACCAGCTGTGGCTGTAGGAATGAGGGAGGGCATTGAGTCAGCTGACAAGTACGAACAGTGGGGAGTTTCACTCGTTATTTGGATTGATCTCACCTTTTGACATTGAATTACCTCTTGTCTGGCTTGTTTGTGGCACTTTTCTGGGCCTAACCAAAAGTTAATATTGTTTTTTTCTTTTCTGACATTTTTACTTAGAAAGTTTGTCTCAACTGCACATAAGTTTGACTGTCTCACGGAGAGCAAGATGGGATAGCCAAACATCCAATTTCCCCACTGGATGAATAACCTATTACTATTCTACTCTATTCTATTCTATTCTATTGTAAAAAGAATTTTAAGCAGGTTATGTAAATAATTGTAGTATTTAGTCACTGACTACAGGTCTTGGTCCTCATCCTGAAGCACTTTTGTTGTTGAAGTAAATGTAGCCATTTCTTTGCATTATTTTATTCTTTGTATTCAGTTGTTAGAATTAAAGATTAGAATAGCAATCAGACCAGTCAGATTCACAAATTCATCACCTCCTGGTATAAGGCGTGGTGCTGAACCCTGTTTCAGAGATTGATGCTTGGGTACAGTAACCTTCAAGCTTGCAGATGGGCAGAATACCAATCAGAAATCTTGCTCTAAAAATAAAATCTATTGTTTGCTTTTAGAAATTCTTGTTTGAACCGATGGATAACTGACAGATATTCATGTTACTGTTTCATGCCAAAAATGTTCACTGTTTTGACACTGTTATTCTATACAAGAACAAACAAAATGGAAAGAGTAATTTTAATATAATTCATCGTATTTCATGGTATTTAAAATGACTGTAATAGACCATTACATATAGGAAATGTTTCTGACAGCAGTATTTCTCTCCGTGTCTTGGTAAAGGTGTTACCCTGGCCAGTCAGCCCACACACAATCAAAGTCTTGTTACCTTTAAGAGGCTGGAATGAGCAAAAGTAAAAACGTGTAAAGAGTAAAGTGCCTTGACACGAATATCACTACATAATGAAAAAATAACAAACAGGTTAAAAAGATAAATATAACATAAATTATTACTTGAATTTTTATATATATATATATATAACAAGCATCCTTCACTCTTATTATGTTCTATCAGATGTGTCCCTTTTATACTTTATTCATTCCTGTGTGTTTGTGTATTTTCCACTTTACAAATATTTCAGCAGCAATTGTACCTAGAATTGGAAAATGCAGTGACGTTACAGAAACCTCGCGACCATCCCAATGCTTCGGGACAGACAGCAAAATTGTTTTTCCACCGTTAAAGCAGAAACCTGGAAATCGTGGCCATTTATGATATTTACTGGAAAATTCTGCTTGGAGAAACACACTGAAACAGCATTTGTGGTTCTTGCATGCAAAACATTTGAGAGCTCAGTTAGACGTGCTTTACATAACCTATAGTGAGTTCCCCCTAAAACCCGCCAACTCACAAGGGGCTTTAATATTTCACTGGCACTATTTTTTGAGCCCTAGAAGTAAATTTTATATTTAATTGTAACACTGTGTTAATAATAATTATTACCTTATAAGTATTAGGCAAATTATCATTCATGTTTTTTTCAATATTGTCTGATGGCACAAGCATCATATTAACGTAGAGTGCATAGTGTATTATACTGGCTATTCTTCACATTGCTGTATGTAGAAGTCACACTCTTGTTGTGTTATACTTTTTATTTCTCTAGCTGGTTTTCTCTGCCATACCACTTGCTTGTCCTGTTATGTCTATGAACAACGTAACATATAGCCCATTTTGGGGTCTCCACTTCTGCTGAGAAATCTACTTTAATTACTTGTTAAATATCTCTTTTTCTAATTAATAATAAAAAGATGTCTGCTGCTTTTAACTTGCTGACTGTTCCTGCCATCTACAACTGCAAAATTGTTTTTGGTATTACTTTGATTTCTCATGTCCATCGTAGACATAGTTCTGGCTTATTAAACTCAGTGAAAGCATGAAAGCGTTTTATATATCCTTTGTATATGCAGGTATGTGCTACCACCAGCATGGTTGCTGTTGTATGTTCTGTAGGTCATGTGATGATGTTCAGTGAACGACAGTTCAGTGAATTGATCTGTAAGTTGCCTGTAGAGTGTGTACATCAGTGCTTGAGGTTGTGATGGGATACTGTCCAGGGAAGAGGCATTGGATTTGTTGCTGAACTTAAAGACACCCGATTTAGTGGTGAAGGTCGTACTGAATAAAAGTGGTAAATATGAGCTTCTAGTACATTATAATTTCTGAAAAATGTATCAACTTTTTTAGCAGGGTGGTGGGTCAAGGGTTAAAGCAGCTTTGAAGATGAAAAACAATTTGCATGAATGTTGTGGTGCGACCTTTAATAGTAGGTAGTTTTAGTAGAAGTGTTATTAGAACATAAAAATAATAAAATTGATTGACAGCCAGATGCACAGGGCCTTTTTTTGACTCTCAGCCACCCTGAGCTTTGTTGTCATGGATATCTTTGTAGATCCAGGAGTGAAAAGGCCCCCAGCACGCTGGTTTGGGCGAGTGGAGACGAGGATGGTGAGGCTGAAGGGTATGATGGAACGGTGCAGATCAGAGGCTTCATCTGAGTCAAGCAAGCAGAAAGGGGGGGAGAGGGAAGGAGAGAAGGCAAAAAAAGAAGAGGAAACAGCAGCAGTGGCAGAAGGACACCAAAGGTGAACTGATTTAACAAGTAATCTAATACATGTAAATGGGTGATAGTAGACTGGGGGTGATGCAGCCACATATCAGTATGAGGTCCAGTTTGTTTCCAGTCCAGCGAGCCGGGAGAAGATGCCACGAGATGAAGAAGCCTGACGTTAACTGCGGTGGACGTTCAGGGCACCGAGGACATATTCCTGTTTTTGTTGACTCGTGGTGACCATATGAATGGCATTCCTCCAGAATGCCTTGTCTTCTATCCCAGTGTTCTGTCTTACCAAAGGGCACGCTCACTGCTGGGTATTTTTCACCTCCTCTTTTATGTAATTTCCAAAGTATCTACGCTCTGTGACCAATTATTCATTGAGTTCAACAGCTTTGCTCGTTTGTGTGACTCGAACGGGTGGGGGGTGATCCCAAGTATGACTTTTTTTGTGTAAGTAATGTTGAGGACTTATGCCAACATGTGGGGAGTAAAGAGTTTCCATTGTGTTTATGCTAGTTATATAAGTCATGAACTGAAAATGCTGTTTTCACAAGGTCTTACAGTCAAATGGCTCACATGAAATGTAAAATGTGAAGCATGATATACAGATACCCAAAAGAAAAGCTGCCCTCTGAGAAAAGTCCGATATTTTTGTACAATCATAGGGGCATTTTCCTGGTGTGATGGTTTGAATGTTACCTACTAGATGACAGTAATGGATTGTCATCAGCAGCCGAGGCTTAGGGACTCGTCATAACTTAAAAGGGCGTATGGATGTGGAGGAATAGTCTCAAGGACATATTGTGAGAACAGAAAACTCACCATTTCAACATCAAATTGAATAAATTTAATCAGGAGGCAGATAATGGGATTCTTTAAGAGCAGAAGCCCCATTTCAGGAGATTTTTTTCCACACGTTCACATGGGACCCTCATTTTCTCAGTCCAATTCACTTTTAAGGCGTGACACGGTTGCTAACGCCGTTGACCCCCACACCTCTGTTGTTGCTGGGTCATGCTGGCTTCCCCATTCAGTCCAAAGACATGCAGCAATGGTAACTGGCATCCCTAAATTAGCCGTAGTGTGTGAATATGTGTGTGTATTTGTGGACCGGCATTCCTGTGCTGTCTGCGATAGAGGAATTGAGACAAAGGAGCATTCTGCTGGCGTGAGAAGCGAAGTCACTGAGATGCAAAAGGCAGGAGATGGCTAAAAAAAACAAGCCTGAATGTTTTTAATGTGCTATTTGCCTCATTTGGACTAAACTGTCTGCTAAATAGATACACTAGTATAGTAACATTATACGTCCACTGTGTGTATGCATGTTTAAAAATGTAGTAAAAGAATGGATCAGAATTCTGAATCAGCCAGTATAAATATTGAACGGATCGGATTGGTGTACCAAAATGGGGAGATCCCTATTCAAAAATTCACAACCTATAAATGTATGCCTCACATCCAGAACATTGAATAGACCATTGAATAGTTGCTCACTTTTTGAGGGAAAACAAACCAACTTGCCTGCCAGCAAGACCGCACCCTCCCCTGATGTCCAGGCGCTCATAATCCTTACACACAAAGCCAAGCAGGTACTGTGGCGGAAAACGGCAAAGCAGCTGGCCCAGATGGTTTACTGTGAGTGTGATGGCCTGTGTTGACCAATTGGAGGACAGCTTTCCAAACATCTGCAACCTCGTGCTATCACAGTCCACAGCTGCCTCAAGTCAATCATCACTCAAGTGTCAAAGCAATTAAAAACCTAAGCTATACAGGTATGATATTTAAAGGTGATGAATAAAAAAAAAAAAGTCACAGTCGTTAGACTCATCAGAAATAGCTATGATTGCAAAATGAATAAGAATATTCATATTTGTGATTTTAATGTAAAGCACATTTCCCTTAGATTCTTTTGTGTAATATTTAATTGGTAGGCCTTGACTGATGTTGGCCATCCATTACTGAGAAGAAAATATGCTGTGAAGTTAACTGTCTCCTGGGGTGAACTCACATCGATTACAACGCTGAACTGCATCAATGATTTTCCGTGAGATGATTTATGACTCTTTGTGCAGGAATGCTTCACCTAGTGTTTAGCTGCGTTTAGCCCTGGGCTGGTTTAGTTGCACATGATCTGTGACTGTGAGGCTGCTTGAACTTATTGCCAAATGCTCCAAAATGGTGTTGGGGTACAGAACTGGACAATAATGACGCAGGCAGCAGCTCTAGGTGGGGCCAACGGCCCAGTCCTGCTAAACGTGTGGCATCACCAGGAAACAGCACATTTCAAAGTGCCTTTTTACTCTCCTCATAAAAAGCAATGTCTGGGTAGTGGTCTCACTGTTCAGTCAGTGCCACCCCTATGCAGTAGATGGATTACACAGGTCTACAAAAAAATTATTTTTTCAGTATTTTTTTCAGGTTTTTTCACATTACGGTATTTTTAAGGTGTTGAATTCAAAAATCCCATTACTTTTGCTTAATTGTTTTTGAGATAATGGACATCCATGAAAATAATGCATTCCCCCAATGCGACTTGTGTGTGATAACAAATGCACTTTTGCTCTGTCTTTTGACTCTTTAACAGTGTCTTAGGTAATGAAATACCCCATATAATTATTTTGTATTTCAATTTGTAGGCCTACAATGCTATAAAAGTGACTTTTGAAGCCAGATTAATTAATTAACTATTAAATATCTCAGAAACTAGAGGCAATCTGGCAAAACCAAAGTCATATTCTTAATCAGCACCATAAACTTAATGTAAAATGCTAGAATCACTGTTTACCTATGTTATCAATAAATTATGAACAAAACTGATCCAATTACAAATATACATTTGGGAAAAAAATTAAGAAACACACTCGTTTTCTAACAAAAAAGATGGGATTTTCTCTGGACTGCTGCAAAATAGGGGTAAAAATGCAGAGTGTTACATTGATATTTTTGTTCAGCGAAGATCTGAAGTGCGTGCTTAGAAAACACCAGCCTGATGTCTGTGCCTGTGAATACGGTAGCAGGCAAAGCTGAGACAGGGCTACAGAATGCACAGGGGCACAGAGGAATGAAAATGTCTGCGGGCAGCATGGCAAAACTGGTCTCCACCTTGGCTTCCGCTGGTCGAAACAAATGTCTGATGGTTCTGAGCTGAGCCTCTGGAATGGAAGCCTTGTTGGAATGAAACCTGGAAAGTGATCATAAAGCCTTGTTTTCTGGAATTTGCTTGAGCAATGGGATGTGTTCCCTGTTCCCTGTAGAGGCATGATTTTCATTTTGTAATTTTGCTTGGGAGCTGAGAGAAAAATCCTCTGCTAGACATGTGGATCCCCTTAAGATGTACTAAAAACAAATATCAACCTACCAAAATACTGTCTTGCCTAATGACCCGCCACTCAAAAGTGAGATACGTGCTAAGTTAGGCAACTGTAGTTCCAGCCATACTGAGCTACGTGTCGTTATTGGCCAGGAGCCCCAAGGAAATGTGTTGTCAGTTTTGCCCCTTTGTGTGTTGTAGATGGCTGCATTCCCCTCTCTCTCATCATCTAACGAGCATGGATGCTGTCAGACAGGTGCCTTCAGGGCGCAAGGTAAGAATAGAGTAAATAATGCCATCCCACAAGCTTTTTTTTGTTGCTAGCTGGTGTGGGTGTTGTGTATTGAGAGGCAGAGGTACAGTAATGGGGTATTTGGATATACTTTTTGATTACCATAAAAATAAATGAATGCAATGCTTTGAGAGTCATAGAGTTCTTGACAAAAAGTTATATAAGTTATTATATAGAGTCAAACACAACTATACATACAATTCCCATGGCTTCACAGAAGAATGTCCTTAAAGAAGCATTGTCCAATGTTCTGACGCTCTATTCAGGGATGATCCTTGAATGTTCCCCACTGCCCTTATTTGCTGCTCCTGGCAGATCCATGCAGACCTCACACTGCCGTTTTGCCCGACAGCCGCCATTCTCTCTTTGTTCACTTTCTTTTGAGCTTTTTCCAATTCATTTCTTACTCCGACAAAATTAGATCCCTGATCTGATATACCTGATGAGTCCTTCGATGGCCGCGACACACTGTAAGGCATTGATGTATGCATCGGTCATCATGTCGTCTAACACTTCTCAGAGCACAGACATGTGAATAGGAGACCATACCTGGCCAAATGGCCAAAGCAGTCCATATTGCAGTAAGTGAACGGCAGTGTGGGATCAACACAGTCAGTAGGTAGGTCTGCCATTCATTGCTCCTCACTTGAGCCATGAGCCTTCCTACAGAGGACATACTGTTTTATGTGTGTAGCTACTGCCTTACTGCCACCAATAATCTTGTAACCACCGCCCGTCAGTTTGCCCTCAGCCTCGGTGCTGGGTTTTTCTGTGGTGATAGTCAAGAATAAGGCATGTGACAACACCATCTCTTGGAAGAATTATTAGATGTCTGACGTCAAGCTCAGGGTGCTGTCGTCAGCCGCCCACCCACGCTAAGTATACCATCATGGAGAACTGTGTCAGGCTGATACGCTCGATGGTTACAAGGCGGCTTTGCAGGTTCTTGGCTGAGTGTGGTCAGCTCCTCTTTGAAGGCACCTAGCAGTCTTCTGTCCAGCTCCTCCGACTCCCTAAAGGACTCATTGTTGTGATGGAGTCCAGCCATCTTGTTACTGGTCAGTCCTACCCTCTTTCATTTTCCTCTTTTTTTTTATCTTTTTGAAAGTATTATGGTATATTCAACTATCATGAGTCTTTCCATAATCCAGTCTTTTCATGTCCAAATTAAGACAACTTCAGTTCGGTCATTTGGGCTTCAAGTAAAACACCAGGTTAATTTGATTTATTAAGATTTATTTGAATATTTTTTTTTCTTTCCGTGATCTTTGGGATCCTTAGAAGCCAGCAGCAGAACCGGAGCACCAAGGCGTCAATAACCACCCTGTCCTACATCTTTATCCAGCTTCTGCATCTTTCCACAATTCTTTTCTCAGAGATAAATACAGTACTTACGAAGAATTCTTTTCTAGGTTCTCGGCCATGTGCTATTCAGTGACATACTTCTTGACAGCTCCATCATTTGTTGTTGATGATTGTTCAAGGAAGGCAACTGCTATCTGTAATCTCAATGTCCTCGCCACCACCACTCCATTTAAGGGTGATGATAGAATATATCATTATCTGACTCTTTTACTAATCTGAAAGCATTCACCTTCTCTATATTCCATCATGGCTGTGGCTCCTTGAGGGATTACTCATAGCTGTCAATATCCCTCTCTTGAAAAGATTATGCATCCCCATAACAGGGGTTTTAAAGTTCTTTAGGACACAAACTTTCAGATGCCAGACAAAACATTGCAGTGCATAATGTCCAGCAGTAGTTTTGCATGATTATAACAGACGATTCTTTCAGTAAAAGCAATATGATTTCTTAGTTAATTCTAGTCACCCTTTTTGTCACCTTCAGAAAAGCCTTTTTTGTAATCCCTTTATAAAGGTGACATGGAACGGAGGTTACATGAAATTAATGTGGATTTGATTCCCTCTTATCCCATCAAATTCAATACATATAGGCCACTCCACAGTGCCCTCCACGCTGAAAGGCAATTTTATGAAATGACATCAGGGTGAAAATTTCACAGTTTACATTTTTAAGGAATTTTTCTGCCGCCCTCATCTGAGCTGCCGAGGTCAGTGACTTTTTATCTTCTGCCCTCAGAGAGCGCTCAGCTATTCACCGCGCTAATGACTTGGACATGGGCTCACCTTGCACTCCCCCTAGTATGCAGCACCATTTCTAAATTCTTGTACAGCACTTGGCATCATTTCGCGTTCCAGCGACACAAAGACACTAACCGACCCACCCGTCTCTGAGACGTATTGGGAAAACCTTATTAAATTAGTATGCTTTAAATTAGCGGGCTAGTCGGTTAGAGGTCAGAGCCTGTGGTTGGGAAGTCACTGACCCAAATCCCATGGTCAGTAGAGTTATGTCACTCTTGGGCATCTGAACAGCCCATTTAACCCCAGCTACTACATGGATTATCTCACCCCTTTTTCTCCAAAGAAACAAACATTTCTTTGGAAAAAGGTGCCTGCTAAATAAATAATGTAATCTCCATTTTCAATGTATAACTCTTTTTTTTTGGCATACACCATCCAGGGGGCCATGAAGCATGATATCTTTTTTTTGCTGGAAAACTTGTCACATTTAAGGTAGCCTGGGCTAAACGAGGGCCAACAAAGAAAGGAGATTCAAACCTTAAATCCAACAAGATATTTTGCTGTGTGGGAAATCTGGCTTCGTAATACAGGCCCAGGGTCTCAATCCAACTGAATCCAAAAGGCTGGATAAAAAACAAACAATCAGTTAGAAACAGATCAAAAGTCTGTTAATAAAACTGTCTTTATTAATTGTATTGTAATATTTGTATATTTGTAATATTACAATTGTAATTATTTGTTTCCTGTACCTCATCTAGCTGTTTCACTTGAGGGCCTTTTTATTACATTTTTTGATTAAAAATAGTCACCAAGATTATCATGTCCTAATGATTGCAATCAGAATTTGGATGAAGCACGTTTTATATGAACCAGGACCTGACGCCTGATTGAGTATGTGTAAGTCATATCAAAATTGTCAAAACTGTATCATATTATATGAACACTTCGGCAGGTACCTCGGAGAGGCACCCTGAAGCCTTCATATGAGAGACCAGTGAAGTTTGTAGGTGCCTTGCAGCAAACACTGCAGAGTGCCTTTCACACCTGAAGATGAACAGCCGGCCGTTCTGTGTTAACAAGGATGTAAATCCCATCCTTATCACTCTTTAATCAGAAAACCATCAGAATCACCTTATTTACCGTATATCATGCGTGGCATTTTTGTGTGCTGCTTGTGAACTCAGTCCAGCCAGAAAAGTGAAGTTGTGTGTATAGTACTGAATCTCTGCTTGCATGATTACATATTGTTAGCAGCAGTAATGTACAGAGCTTTGGAGAGTATAAAAAGGATACCATTGCAGGGACTCGAATCAGAGAACATAAACTTTTATGCTGTATGTATATAATGCCCACAAATATTGCTCATTTTTTCAATCAGTGCCAAAAACTTACTAATGTCCGGTACATTTCTCTTCTCTTTCACATTCAGTTCATTTTCTAACTCTGCCTGTCACTGTGACCCGAGGTTGTAGAAGTCGATTGCTTTACTAATTTGTCGTAACTCTTGAAATATCTCAGTTTTAGTACTGATTTTAGAAAACAATATTGACAAACAAAATTGATGGTGAACTTAATCGGAACCAGACTTTATGGGTTCAACCAGTAAGCAAGACTACATGTACAGTACAAAGAATGGTTACAGAGAATTTACAAATATAGTATTAATATGCTACACAAAACATCAGCTTAAGAGAATATGCAACATACAAGAAGCTAGACTATATAATATACAGTAGACAATTATGTGTACAGTATACAGTACTATAGACAATACAGTAAATAATATACAATATTGGAATAAAGAGTAAGGATCAATTTGGGTAAGGTGCTATGGTGGTAGCTATTGTCAGGCTTCATTTCTTACTATTAGGAAACATTGCTTAACTCTATTTTAACAACTGTTTGTTTTTATGGACCTAAAATGTACCATAGGAAAATGTTGTGGAACAGCTTGTAACTGGGCAGGCAGCAAGCAGCAATAATCCTCCCAGGATGCTTCCCCATCCTGGATACCTATAATTTGTGGGCTGATGGAAGGTGCAGTCAATGAAATTCTCCGCGGATGAGACCATATGCCGTAATTTGCCTTTAGATCAGCCCGGATACCGCACGGAACCAAATGGTAATATGAGCAGGAGGGCTGGACTCAACTACTGTGCTGTAGAACTGAATCACTCCGGGGACAGGAATTGAATTGGCACATGCTACATTTTTATAATGCTGGTGAGGTTTTTATCCCATCTGAGATTTTTGGTGACAATAGTGCCAAAGAACTTGAACAAGTTGATTGTCAACTGTTGAGATAAGAAAGGGGGAAGGAGAGATGTCGCCTTTTCCCTGAAGTCTGTTACCATTTCTTTATTCTTTTTGCAGTATAGGACTAGATTTTTGTGACTGTGCCAAAGAAACAGACATTCAACTTCCTGCCTGTCTACAGACCCATCACTATTTGAGATGAGGGATGCAGTGTAGGGTCTCCTCTGCAAACCTTAGGAGTTTGATGGATCCTCAGAAAAACATTTGTGTACAGGAGAGGAGAAATCACACAGGAGTTCTTGTGGTCCCTGATGGTCAGGGAATCTGACATGGACGTTTGCATTTGCACATACTGTTTCCTTTCCATCAGAAAGTAGAAGAGGACAGGTTCAACCAGTAAGCTTGTCTTCAGCCATTAACACGTTCAAAGGTAACCAGAAACCTCATATGCTGCTGTGATCATCTATCATTCCAGTGACCATCTACAGATTCATCTGTGGACCAAACATGCCTTCAAGTTATCAGAAGGTAACCACCAAAGTTCAGGAACCTGGTTCCAAGCTCCTGGGCTGACTCGACTGGGAACTTCTGTAGTCCCTGATTACGTTCCTGCGGTGCTTTCCTACTGCACAACCCTTATTCTAAAAAAGCAAAAAGTTTGAAAGTTAAATCTTATACTTAATGTATACATGTGTAATAGATAGTTTGCCTCCCCAAAACAATGGAGGATGAACAAATTGTTTTGTTAGATGTTAGGGCTATCTGTT
>JAODKL010000038.1:5092639-5105978 GCA_026780765.1 Petrocephalus schoutedeni
GGACACTGTATCGCAGGAGGGGAGCAGCCGGAGCAGGATGCTATGATAAAGACCACCGAGGATATCCCGCCTGGCCTTAACGTGACGGACACTGTATCGCAGGTTTGCAGGTGGCCCATGAAGCACTAATCTTTGTGTGCCGACTCCGAGCTGAATGACTCTCCAGCCTCAACACCTACTCAGATTCCTTGGCAGGCCTCATGAAAATGACAAGCGCTTTGTCCACCCTGGCAACCGGATCGTTCCAGAGGGTGGCTGGCGACGTCGTGCACATTTTTCAGTCTTATATGTCAAGATCCTTGACACAGTTTGCTAAGGCAGTGTTGCCCCACATCACCGCCTTTATTAAACTTTGCCACACGCAAGAGCACAGGAGGAGAATAAAGGTAAAGTTTCATCGGGCGGCTGACTTCCCAAATGTCCTCGGGGGCCATAGACTGTACACATGTTGCCATCAAGGCTGCTGCAGAAAATGAGCAGGTGTTCAGAAATAGGACATGGCAAGACAGCATTAATGTGCAAGTCATGCTTGACACAGGCAGCCAAATCCAGAGTGTCTGTGCCAAATTTCCGGGCTGAGCCCATGGTCATTGTTTTCAGTGTAATTCTGCCTTGGTGCAAAACCTGGCCGAATTGGTAACCGTTCTACGGTAAATGGTGTAGATGTTTGAGTCTTTAGTGGCAGTGACTAGTAATTGGTTTGGAATATACATGGCAGCCTCCGCTGTAGCGTATAAGCTTGGACGCATTATTATTTTATTAGCACTATGCTCTGTTGGTCAGGCATTGTAATGAGCTGGGTCTGGGTCCATTTCTTAAACAGAAAGCAGCAAAAGACACAATGCGGGGCCATAATGAGGTCAGAGAAACCACCATATCCCAATAGCTAGACATATCCCAAAATTGGAAAGGACTGGATTTGAATAAAGAGGATAAAATTAGTATGGCTTCATTCTTAAACCCAAATAAAGATGTTGCAGGCTACCCACTATGCTTTCTTTTTCATAAAAATTAGGACTTTAATCAGATTCCCAAAGTAAATTTAAAAGCCTGTGTTCCATGTTTTCCTTGTAGCCAAAATCATTGAGGGCATGACCCCTTTTTTGTGTGCTGAATCAGCTAGACATCTCACATGGCTGAGCCTTCTTTTTTGGGTTAGCACTGCGGGCAAAGCTGCCCACAGGAGAATATAAGCATCTCGGATTTATAACTATTTGCATGCAAAAAATCACTAAGACACCTGATGGGAGAATATGGCCTTGTTATGGTACAACTATATAAACACTGCAATTTCTACAATTCAATGAAAGTATCTGTGTATGAATTATGCAGTCATTGAGAAGATCCGTCTTTTAACCACTCAGCCAGCACACAGCGGCAGGGAAGTGCAACGTCGAGCAAAAGGCTGGAGCCCTCCCTGGATTCCTGTCCATTTCAGGGCAGCTACACTCATGAACTGTGGACCGTACAGAGATTGTAATTCACCCAACGGAAGGAGGGGGCCCGAGTGCAGGACAAACCCCAGTTTGTAGGTACAAGCGTTTCATAAAATGGGAACTGATAATTGTGTTAAATATACATTTCATTCATAAATATACACTTCACTTTATTATGTATGTAATGTATTCTGCGTATGGCATGCTGACTTTTAAATAATATTTTGCAGAGACGAAAGCTGGAAAGGTGTCGGGGTAAGACGTCTGGTTTCTGGAGCACCCTTCCGGTCAGTATATGTGCTACAACACCAGCGGTCTTCTGGTCACCCCAGTAAGCTCTGTGAGTAGGTGCCCTGTTCATTTTCAGCAGGAGTTGATGATTGTCCTTAAAAAGATTTTTCATTTTCTGGGAAGAATCCCTAAATCCTGTAAATCCCTCATTCCGTTTCAGATCTATTTTACAGCATATGACCAAACATGATGTGGTTACATGGATACATATATTACAAATTAAAAATAATTTTTTGTTACACGAAATCTAAATTAGTTCAAAAACAAAGACTGCGACAAATATTGAATCCAAACTGAAAGCTGGAATAAAACAAATATGTAACAGTTATAAAAACTGAATCTATTGAGACCTCTTTGGAGTGGCATAGTAGCCTCGATTTCCGGGACTGAAGGTTTGAATTGCACCTCTGCTCTGTATGCAGGGAGCACACATATTTCCCAGATTACAGTTTTTTTTTTTCGATTGCTTAAGCACAATCCTCGAATGACAGTTATTTTTTTCTGCCAACACTATGTTTAATTCTTCACATCTACACTGCATTTATTCACAGCACTTTAAGCATTTCCCACTGTGTTCACACAAAATTCAACTTAAGCAATTTATGCAGCTACATTAGCTTCACAGTGCATCGCATAAACCTTAGTCATCCAGATGGATTTAATTGTTTTTATGATGCAGTTAATTACTTTCATATATATGCAGGGGTGACTAGAACCTGACCCTTAAGGGAACTTGGCTGTCAAGAAATACGGAACAAAATTGCAAAAAGGATTTATAATAGACATTTTTTCTGGGGGCAGAGATAAATATGGACAAAAGTATTGGGACACCTGGCCATTACACCTACAGGAACCTTTATGAGATCCCATTCTCAATCCATAGGCATCAATATGGAGCTAGTTTGCAGCTATAACAGCTGCCACTCTTCTGAGAAGGCTTTCCACAAGGTTTTGGAGTGTATCTGCCGGAAGAGCATTTGTGAGGTCAGGCACAGATGTTAGACGTGAATGCCTGGCTCGCAATTTCTCTTCTAGTTCATGCCAAAGGAATTCGAGGGGGTTGAGGTCAGGCTTCTGTGTGGGCCAGTCAAGTCCTTCCACGCCAAACTCACCCAACCGTATCTGTGTGGTACTGGGGCACAGTCAAGCTAGAACAGAAAAGGGCCTTCCCCAAACTGTTCCCACGAAGTTGGAAGGATGGAATTGTCCAAAATGTCTTGGTATGCTGAAACATTAACAGTTCTATTCACTAGAACCAAAGGGCCTAGCCCAACCCCTGAAAAAAGCCCTGTACCATTATCCCTACACCACTTAACTTGACAGTTGACACAGTGCAGTCAGGCAGGTAACTCCTGGTATCCACCAGGTGTCCTCCTAGCTTCCACCAAGCCTAGACTTAGCCATCAGACTGCCAGACAGAGAAGTGTGATTTGCCACTCCACAGAACATGTCTCCACTGTTCCAGAGTTCAGTGGTGGGGTGCTTTAAACGACTCCATCCAATGCTTGGCATTGCGCTCTGTGATGCCCCCCCCCCCATTACCTTACGTGGCTTGCCCCTTTGTGGCTGAATTTCTATAACACCATGTACAGTTGACCATGGGATATCTAGCAGGGAAAAAATTACACGAACTGATTGAAATTTTATGAACTGAAAGGTGGCATCCTATGACAGTACCATGCTTTAATTCAACAAGCTCTTCAGAACGACCAATTCTTACAGAAATGTTTGTAAGCCTGACTGCATGCCTAGGTTCTTGATTTTATACACCTGTAGCAATGGGTCTGAATGAAACACCTGCATTCAATGATTAAGGGGCGTGTCCCAATACTTTTGTCCATATATTGTAGGGCCTAGAATCACCTGTGCATGCATATCAGGATTTTCTCTGTGCAAGTCTTAACAGGCTCCAATTCTCCAACAGTCATAAACTGCCAAACATATGTATTTCATGGACTGCAGTGAGCCTGTTTTATTGCATTTCAAATGGAATTGAAGGTGAATTTTGTGATTTATTTATTGTGAGAAGATGAGGTTTTAGAATACACAGTGCTATTGCAAGAGAGAGAAGGGAGTCACAGCACAAGGAAGAGGGAGGTTCAGGTAGAGTAATTTCAAGCGAAATTCAAGCCACAACCATATATCATGTAATCGACCATAGCCTAAGTGTGAATAAGGCTGACCAGATAATCCGTGTCATCAACAATCCACACATTCGGGGCCAAAACATACTGACACTAGTCTTTAGCATTTTGACTGTCATGATTTAAACCAGTTGTTCTCACACTTTACGCCCCATGCATCTTCTCAGAAAATACCAGGTTCTACGCGTACCAGTGACGATGCTGTGGACTGTGGGGGCGTACTCTTGCGACGGATCACTATTATAGGTGAGGCTTAAATACTCGAATACCTTTGCGTACCAAGGGGTCCCCTCAAGAGGAGACTAGAGGGGTCCGTGTCCAACCCCCAAGGTCTGTGATTGTGTATTAAACCCGTACTTTACTCCTGTAATTGTACACGCTGCCCCCCCATGTGTCTTGTGTTGCGCTGAGGTCCTGGGGAAACGAGGTTTCACATCACTGTATACTTGTAAATGGCTGGAACGACAATAAAAGCCCACTTGACTTGACCTTGTTGCACCAAAGCTGTTATGATTCCCCCAGGAGTCCCTGACTGATCTGTCCGTCACAGGGGCCAAGTACCACAGTTTTAGATCCAGCTATTGAAGCGATAACAATGTAATACTTAATTTTGTTGACATTTGCAGTGCTCAGTTTCGGGGCTATGTGATTAAGAATTTTGGGAGAATTATGGCCTTTAGCGTTAAAAATCTGGTGTTTAGCTACGTCATATAGACTGGTACAGTGATTGCATTTAAAGTGATGAAAATTTTATCAGTGTTTCAGAACGTGTCCTTAAACAATTGAGAAAAAACTGTAATGCGTAACATTTACTGTGCACTAATAATATTTCGAGCCAGGTTTAAGCCTGAACTCTTAGTTCAAATACGAGTGCCCGAAGGACGTGACAAAGGGACCTGATGAGTGCAGCAATGCGATCCCATTTTCTTGAGCTAAACAAAACCAGTTTATATTGTTTTTGGCCTCCTGATCAGAACTGCTGAATGACATTGCGAGTCGTAATCTGGCCCATACATCTCAGTCTACACAAGATGAACAAAGCATCAGTCTTTAAGTCTAAATTGAAAAGTTATCTACTTAGCCTCCCTCAGCCCTTGGCAACCTCACTCCTTGAAAGCTGCAGGGAATGCTGATTTTTTTTTCCAAGCCCAGCTCTAAAATAATTTGGCCTTTTCTGGTGTAAATGATGTACTAATTAAAGCATATTGTGAAACAATGGAGCTACCGAGCACTGGACTAATCAAATGCAGAGCAGACAAAGGGTGCTTTCCATTCATGAAGTATTCTAGGCTCAAAAGCTACTGTTGCTGTCCTTAAAGATCATTGTTCTTAGCTTTAGTCTACTCTTCATACTGGGAAAGTTCTGTGTGTGTGTGTGTGTGTGTGTTTGCGTATTATATAGTGGGGACTAAATGTTCTTGCAATGTGATACAAACGATTATTTTCACATTGTGGGGACCATTTATTTGGTCCCCGCAATGGGGAAACTCAATTTTACATAAATTCGAGAATGCAATAAAAAAAAATGCCAAACGTCTTGTATTTTGTTTGGTCACTTTATGGTTAAGGTTAGGGCTGGGTAGCTGGTAATCTAGATTTAGCTGGTAGAAATGAATGGAGAGTCCTCACAAAGATATAAATACATAATGTGTATGTGTGTGTGTAAGTCTGATATTTCCCCATTATACCGAGCTTGAACACATCAGATTATAATATAAATAAACATGCTTATAAATATTGCACATTTACTGCATAAATGAAGAATTTGTAGGACATCTGCAGGGTGTTGTGCGAAGGGGGGGCATTAAGTTTATAATCAAGTTAATCAAATATTCAAATTAGCCTGAAAATGCATTTCAGTGGTATTGCTGGCATCAGGATTTTAAAACGTCAGTTTGTTGTATAATTGGTTTTGCCACTTAGACTCCATAATAACACAGGCAATACTGTTACAGAAATGACAGGTATACTTTAATAGGACTTTTTGTGAAACTCTAGGATGGAACATCAATGAAAATTGCCCATTTTACAGAACTAGGTCATCCCTATAGTGCTGGTCCTGCTGGTGCCATCCCAGTCCCAGGTGAGGCCCAGTCGCAGGAAATGCGGTTTGAGCTATCAAAAGAAAAAATTCACTCTCAGGATCAATGCTAGCCTATGGGCAGTGGAGAGGGAGACCAAGTTTTTAACTTTTATTTTTCTTTGCTCCTTTGTTTTTCTCACTTAAATATGCATGGCACATGTTATGTGTGAAATGAAAAAAGAAAATCGAATCAGAAGAAATATGGTGAGAGGTTGTCAGAGTGGAACATGCGTATTATTTTGGTCTCACTTGGTTCAGGTGAACAGGGGCCTGCTTTTATCGTTCAAAATAGTCTTGCCCAGTTCAAACAACTTCAAAGCATATCGGTGCGATGTTCTGTTTACCGTTTTTTCTCACAGAGCCGTATTTTCTCCTCTGTCTAATGCATTTCCATTTCATACTGTCTTTCTGCATAAGAGCTCTTTGCCTTTCTTTGGTCATTTCAGTGCCATTAAAGTTAATGGATCTAAAATGGATTAAAACCAACCCCTTCCATATGCAACACATACTATCCCAAGATCAAAAAGCTCATTGCAGAAATCTATAGGACAATGCATGACACGTAATTATAGTGGTTTTGTTTCTTCAAGTAGTGTTTATATTTGATTCACATGTAGAAAAATCAGCACACACGCACATCTGTACATATATACAATTTCGGGTCACGTTATAAATCGGCTTACGTCAGCGCTCTCGGAACCAGCTAATGACGTAAGGCGGGGTATGACTGCGTGCGTCCATATACACTGCTGGTGAAAAATCAGCCGATACAAAACTATAAAACGATATATTTACACACACAGCATGATATTAATACCATACTACATATCAATGAACTCACTGGCAATCACAGGATCGATCGATGCAGTTTAAGCGAATTGTGCCCTGGGTATATGTTTTACGGTAACTGGATTAGGAAAGTAAATGATTAGGAAACCAGCACAAAAATCAACAAAAACTCAGCCATTCGGCACAAGTTGCATCTACTTGGAATACGTTGTAATAAACTGTATAAAACAAACGGTTCTAAAAGAATTTGAGCATACACTCGACGCATTTCTACTTATAAAAGATCGCGTGTATCTCACATTGGGAGTCAGCAGGCAATCATAACGATAGACACTAGGCGTCACTCTTGTGGCTTTTAAAGGTTATTTAGCACAAGGAATAGCTTTTCAAAGTCATTCTGAATGCAACAACTGAAGAGGTATAGTGCAAATTGTAATGTCGGAAAACATTTATTTACTTGTTTCTAGTCCTTAGTATTAATCTATATCCAATTAAATGAGGTCCTCACCCCCCCGTAATTTACGCCCATGCAAATTCATCATAATATACTCAGATCACGGAAATGACGGTCATGCAGGAATTTAAAAAAGAAAATAAAAGTCACTGGTTTTATGTGTTTTTCTCAATTCGCAACCCCTTTAGTCCCATAGGTAGGTCTCATTCCAATTACCGGTACGTTTTACGGTAAAGATATTAAGTATAATACTACTTATAATAACATAATACACATATACCTGCCTGTGACAGGATTGCATATATACAGCTCTGGGAAAATTCTGTTACGATTTCTTCATTTTAATCTGCATTTGTATTTCCATGCCAGCCATTCCAGCCATGTGCAGTATGAGGTACTGAATAGCTGATTAGCAGAACCAAACCTCACCACATGAGAAAAGGCTTGGGAACCACCCTATCTTAATATGGCCAAATGAATGCCATTAAAAAAAATCAAAGTAATTCATTTCAAATAATTCCAATCAAGATACATTGTGCTGCAACCACTGGCTACGCCAAAGAAAGTTTGTAAAATTTTGGGTGAGGAGAAGAAGGCTTCAATCCTCGTTCTACTGGCAAAGGCTACATTGAGTGGCAGGTTGCATCCCGGCTAAAGTTTTACAAGATCCAAGGACACAAGCAAAAGGTGAAGCAGGAGACATTGGGAATGACCAAAAGCCAGTCAGGAGGAGCATCATCAGAGCTGGTTGGCAGTCGTCTAATGGTGACATCAAGTGACCCTCAAAAAGTGGTGTGAAGTGCACAGCTAGGATGGTTTAGAACAGGCTCCTAGAAGCAGCTCCGAAGTCATACAAAGCAGGGCAGAATCCCTTCTTCGATAAGTATTGGCCTGCGGAGGACTGGGGTAAGGACACCTTTTCTGGTAAGCCCAGTTTTCAGTTCCGCTCAACACCTGGCGCTCTGATGGTTAGCTGGGAACCAGAAGAGGTCCACAGCCCCACTGTCTTACAGCCACTGTGAAATTTAGCGGACTGAAGATCTGGGGGTGCTTTAGCAAGGCTGCAATTGGTCAGGTTTGTCTCGGTGAAGACCACATGACTCAAGCAATGCATTACACTGCTTCCATCTGTGCAATCCATGTTCCTCGACTCCAAAGACTGGGTTTTTCAGCCAGACATAGTGTCATATAGCCAGACGAAAAGTGTGGATGGAGGAGCACAAGATCAAGACCAGAACATGGCCAACCCAATCTCCAGACCTACACCCCATCAAAAACCTCTGTAATAGTATAAGGCAGAAGATGGATGGTCACAAGCCGTCAAGCAAAGCTGAGGTCTTTGAATCTTTGCTCTAGGAGTGGGCCAAATTAAAGTCAGGCTGCAACAATGTGAAGGATTGGTGGAAAGCAGGCTGAGATGCATCAAAGCTGTGACAAACAGCTGGCCTATTCCACCAAATATAGATCGTTCAACCCTTCTTAAGTAAAAACATTATTGTTGTATCACTTAATAATGGGTATAAACCTATTTAGTTTGCATTGTTCAATATATACTGTAACAACATGGTATTGTTTGCATGTTGAGTGGCTGTCATTTTTCTGCAACAAAATGTTCCAAATAACAAAATTTACACACACACACACACGTCATTATATGTAATAAATATTGTAAACACACACACACACACACATAGATAGCAAGGAAACTTGCTATTCTGATGTGCTCCCTTACTTTTCCCAGTATTAAATTTCCCTGTCACAGACAGGTATAATACTACTTCACATTTCAAGAATGCAACTATTAAATCTGAATGTTTCTGTGCTTTTTTATTTCAATTTGCCATGAATTGTAGATTTGCTCTGAAACAAGTAATTAACTCCAGTACCTTGAATTTCATTAAATATGGTCACGGATTATGCTCCAGAACTGCTACACTAAATCCAATAGAAGACAGAATGTTACCTCTAGTTTCCATCCTGAGTATATAGCTTTTTCATCAATACCGTTTCAGACATGCTTGATTTCCTCCATTAATCATGACAATATAGCAATGTATTAGACGAGTGTGTCAGTAGTAATACTCATATATCTGACACAATTTTAAATAATAAATATTCATTAACAATGTGACCAAAGCCTCCTTTGTTGGAAGGAAGGTGCTGTGGTAAAAAATTGAGAAAACAAAGTAATACTCGTATGAGACTACAGTCACATACTAACATAGCTACATAGATAAAGGGGAGAAGTGTGTGTATGTGTGTGGGTCACTAAAAACAAAAAAAAAACGTAAAATGCCAAAAGTCTTGTATTTGGGTTGGTTACTTATGGTTAAGACACACACACACACACACATATATGTGTGTGTATATATATATATATATATATATATATATATATATGCCAGATTTCTTCGCGCAGTTTTAACGTAGATACTCTAATTCGACGTACAAATACATCTAAATAATTAACTTATATTAAACAGTTCACTTTTTCGGACAAGTGGAATGGACAGTTAACATTGAAGTACGATCCGTGCATAACAAGCGTTAAAATACTAACAGCCACAATAAGACTTTCAGACACCTCGGTGACTGCAGAAGTTTGAAACCCAAGTTAGGTCTGCGGCAGCAGCAGGTTGCCCCGCCCACTCGGCAGTCTGTCCCTCGGGTGTGGCCTCCGATTGGCTAAGGTGGTTGCGGTCTTGAGACTGTGGAGCAGCCGCTGAGCGAAGGCTGGCTGTTCTGATGCGCTTTGCTCAGAAGGTGTGAGCTCTGCGTACGCGCTGGAGTCAAGGCGACAGCTTCTTCTCTGCCTCATCCAAACACTGGATTTTTAAACGAGTCCGTTTGATTTTCGTCTTTTTTTTTTATGTATAAACAGCATCTGTCAGAGGTTTACAAGTAAAGAATGCGTACATTACACTTGGCAACCCGTTTGGATTGGATTTTGTACAAACTGCCCTGGAACGCATGAAGAAATGCTCCTTTTATTTTTTTGCGATGCAGTTCGTCAGAAGCGTTGAATTATCAGGAAGAATCACCAGGAAGCTTTGAAGATTCAGAGAGATCCACTCTATAATAAGGAAAGTAGGCTACTGGATAATCTTGGACTGCACTGTAAGCTTTAAAATGCGCTCTCGCAATGACAGCGTCTTGCTTCGCGTTACATTCAATGCTGGTAAATTGATGTATTAAATCGCAGACTTTTCCGATATGGATTATCTTTAACAATTGTCTGTATGTGACATTACACAGGACTGAAAGTGATTTCTAAGAGAAGAAATCAACTGCAGGAAAATAATACTTATTACAAGATAATTAATTTGATATATTCTCGCTTTGAGGTGGTATAATTATACAACGAATCGGGCTAGTACTTGGACGTTTATATTGGATTTTTCTTTGCCGTTCTGGGCGCTCAAACGCGTTAATTTATACTTTAATAATAAAGAAAGCTTTATCGATGGCAAGGACTGCCTTGTGCAAATTGCTGCCCGAATTCCGCCAGCCCATGGACGCTATAAGATGCTTTAAACGTCGCGCATCCGAAAACGATCCCGAAGTTAACTAGATAAAAGCAAATCTCGCGTACAGTAATCGTATGATATTAGTGCGTCGACCATTTATAATTTGATAAAACTGATTTGCAGGGCAGGCACTCTGGGACCAATATGCGGCGTTATATTCGCCGGATAACTTTGCGCTAACGGGGATGGCTGGGCAATCTGCGCGGTGACTGCGAGAAGTACCCACATGCTGGTATTTCTGTTTTAGGGCATAAAAGGTAGGGGGGAAAAATAATAATAATAATAATAATAATCAACAAGTACACCGGCCAGGGAGATGGATTTTGTACAACTTCTGACACTTTTCCTGTGCTGCGCTCTGTCGGATTCGGTGATCAATCTGAAATACTCGGTGGACGAGGAGCAGAAGGCGGGCACGGTGATCGCGGACGTGGCGAAGGACGCCAAGGACGCGGGCTTCCTGCCCGACGGGCTGCGGGTCATCTCCAACACCGCGCCGCAGCTGCTGGACATCAGCCCCGCCGGGCTGCTCGTCCACAAGCAGAGGGTGGACCGCGACGTCTTCTGCCGCCAGGTGCCCCGCTGCTTCGTCTCGCTGGAGGTCATGTCCAGCTCCATGGAGATCTGCGTCGTCAAGGTGGAGATCAGGGACCTGAACGACAACGCGCCGCTCTTCTCCAGGGACCACATCGAGCTGAACATCTCGGAGACGGCCGCCCCGGGCACCCGGATCCCCCTGGAGGGGGCGAGCGACCCGGACGCGGGCAGCTTCGGCGTGCAGAGCTACGAGATCAGCCCCAGGGACGCCTTCGGCCTGGACATCAAGACGAGGGGCGACGGCTCCCGCTTCGCCGAGCTGGTGCTGGAGAAGAGCCTGGACCGGGAGGCGCAGGCCCACTACAGCTACGTCATCACGGCGCTGGACGGCGGGGAGCCGCCGAGGCTCGACACGGTGACGCTGAGCGTCAGGGTGATCGACTCGAACGACAACAACCCGGTGTTCGAGCAGGCGGTGTACGCGGCCCGGGTGATGGAGAACTCGCCCAACGGCACCGTCGTCATCGACCTGAACGCCACCGACCCGGACGAGGGCACCAACGGCCAGGTGCTCTACTCCTTCAACAGCTACGTGTCGGAGCGGACGCGGGAGCTCTTCCGCATCGACCCCGCCACCGGCGTCATCGCGGTGAGCGGCCCGCTGGACTACGAGGCGGTGAGCGCCTACGAGATCGACGTGCAGGCCCGGGACCTGGGGCCCAACTCGATCCCGGCGCACTGCAAGGTGCTGGTGAGCGTGCTGGACGCCAACGACAACGCGCCCGTCATCCGCATGCTGTCGGCGCACAGCGAGACGGTGGAGGTGAGCGAGGCGGCGCCGCCCGGCTACGTCATCGCGCTGCTGCGCGTCTCCGACCGCGACGCGGGCGCCAACGGCCGCGTGCAGCTGCGCCTGCGCGGCGACGTGCCCTTCCGCCTGCGCGACTACGAGAGCTTCTCCACCGTGCTGGTGGACGGCCGGCTGGACCGCGAGCTGCGCGACGCCTACAACCTGAGCATCCAGGCGGCGGACGGCGGCGCGCCGCCGCTGCGCGCCGCCAAGGCGCTGACGGTGCGCGTGACGGACGAGAACGACAACGAGCCGCGCTTCGGCCGGCCGCACTACCAGGAGATGATCCTGGAGAACAACACGCCGGGCGCCTACCTGCTGTCGGTGTCGGCCAGCGACCCGGACCTGGGCGCCAACGGCAGCGTGTCGTACCACATCGCGCCGTCGCAGGTGCGCGACATGCCCGTCTCCACCTACGTGTCCGTCAACCCCAGCTCGGGCGACATCTACGCGCTGCGCTCCTTCAACCACGAGCACACGCGCGCCTTCGAGTTCCGCGTGGTGGCGCGCGACGGCGGCGCGCCGGCGCGCAGCGGCGCCGCCACGGTGCGCGTGGTGGTGCTCGACGCCAACGACAACTGCCCCGTGCTGACGGCGCCGGCGCTCGTCAACGGCTCGGCCGAGGTGTCGGTGCCCCGCGGCGCCGGCGCCGGCTACCTGGTGACGCAGGTGCGGGCCGACGACTACGACGAGGGCGAGAACGGCCGCCTCAGCTACTCCATCGCCGAGGGCGACCGCGCCTTCTTCGCCATCGACCCGGCGAGCGGCGACATCCGCACGACGCGGCCCTTCGGCGCCGGCGCCCGCGGCAGCTACGAGCTGACGGTGGTGGCGCAGGACCACGGCAAGGCGGCGCTGTCGGCCTCCGCCTACATCGTGGTCTACCTGGCGCCGGACAGCGACCGGCAGCGGGCCGTGGGCTACGCCAGCCTCTCGCTGGTCTTCATCATCGCGCTGGGCTCCATCGCCGCCGTGCTCTTCGTCACCATGGTGTTCGTGGCGGTGAAATGCCGGCGGGACAACAAGGAGACGCGGACCTACAACTGCAGGTAGCGGGGCGCCGCGGCCTCCTTATGCCGGGGGACCGTGCGGATGCTGGATGATGTAGCGACGACGACGACGATGACGATGACATTAACGACAACGACAGCTAATAATAATAATAATAATATAACATGTAGATAACAACATAACAGCAGCAACGAAACAATAATAATAACAACCATTA
>JAODKL010000038.1:5192154-5210495 GCA_026780765.1 Petrocephalus schoutedeni
TACCGCTACAATTCCAGGAATAAGGCATACCTTAAAACGATCTGGCGACTTTGATCTATTGCAAATGGAGTTTTGAAACACTGTTACTCTTCAGCACTGCAATCATTTGCATATAGATAGATAGTCATATAATTCAATATTCATTAAAAATGGACGTTATTTGTGAAGGAGGCTATTGCAGCACTATTTTATTTTTTTTTTGCAGTGGACATTACATTTGGAGAAAGATCTTAACCTCATATGAAGTCACACAACTTTTATCAGCCAGCTTACTTTTGCTGCATTTGCTCATTAGGCAGTATATTAACTGTCAGATTGCAGGATGACTGCAAATTGCAGTTTATGTAAGATTTAAAATGCTTGTTTTAGTTAAAAAAAAAAAAAAACTCAGGGCTCCTAAGAGAATGGAGAGAGAATGCAGGATATAGGTGTCTGAGGATGTCTGAAAAGGCAGGTTATTAACCGCATTTTCCATTCCGAGCGTGACTTATTCATTTGTCCTCCAATATTCCCTTTTGCTTTATGGGCAAAGAACTGGTATACTCCAAGTGAAAGAGCCAAAAATACTGCAGCATCACAGCAGAAACACGAGACGAGACGGTTTTGAACAAGGCAGCTCTTTTAAGATAGCTCTTAAAAAGACCGCACACAAACTACAACACCTTGCTTTCACTCACACTGCCCACCGTGCTAGCCCCCCTGGCCACTCCAATAACATAGAGTGGGCGCACACACACAGCACTCTTTACAAGATATAACATTAATGGTACACATGACATTACTATACAGCACATTAACACAACAATACATGACAAATACTTGAAACTATGTACATAATATAGTAGCACCTGTCCAGCATGCAGAACTACCTGATGGATACCCCAAGTGCTACAATACTTTTTTTGTTCAATTTCAATTTTTGTTGATTTTAGCTAATCCAATGTGTACACTGTAAATGAGAATGAGAATGCTTTTGTCAAGTCTGTTTCACTTACTGTTGTGGCGGCGACGGGATGAATGACCTATAATGCAGGCCGCGGGTATGAAGCCCCTCAAAGGGGTGTTTATTCGGTGAACAGGGCAGAAAAGGCACCGCAAGCTACAGGTAACATTAACAATAACTGACACAGGGAACAGGACGCAGACTGACTAAATAGGGCAGGACATCAAGGAGGAAACTGAAGGCAGGTGTGCTAGGCTAACAAGGAGATTGATACATAAGGCAAGCAAAACATCATCATTGTTATATTCAGATGATACCAAACTGTTCTTGTGGCTGATATCACATTTTGGGAGACTCTTCTAATATAATTATAAACCAACAACTATCAAAACTGATGCTGAAATGCAGCGCATAGGTCGGCAGGTTAGAATGCTGTGGCTGTAATCTGAAGGATTTGGAAGCGAAAGGGTCAAAATTATCATGGGACAAGATTGAAATTTAGTTATCATTGTAAATAATTTTGCTGGCTCCTAAACATATACAACCAAAAACAAAAACGAGGTTCTATATTATGCTGTAAAAAAGTAATAATTTCAGAATGCAGAGAGATTAATAATACGCTTTATTAGTGCACTGCACACACTTCCCATGACTCTAAGCTCTAAGAACGTAAACACAAAACACATCTTATTGCTTGTCGAATGTAGTCCATAACTTCATTTAATTAACCGCCATTACCCACCCAATCATTCTCCATCCATGTCCATTATGGGGGGGGGGGGTACGGCTTCCTGGTTTCCTGTTACATGTCATGACACTAAAAAGATTTAAGTAAATCTAAGTTTAAATTTGGGAAAAAGGCAGTTAATGTGCAAGGTGATGCACAATAGGATACAGCACACCCCAAATTATGAGTGAACCTTCCACAGTACTACCAGGTTTGCAGCATCTGGTGTCAGTAGAGAGATGCTTCATTTAAAGTGGACTGAGTTGGGGTCAGCTTCCATGTTCTCTCAGAGTCTGTTTTTCCACACAGGATAGAAGTAACAAGATAGATAGAAGCTTAGTTTGAATCCTGGAATATATTCATGATTAAAAAGACAGACAGATATATTGCATATAAGTAGGGCAAACTGGTCAAAAAAATCTCAGGTATTCTGAAAATTGCATGAATAGTGAAATATGATATGCAGATATCGAAATTGGAAATATTACAAATAAACGTGTAGAGCACAGCATGTGCAGCAGTTCCAGCAGTATGTGAAATCTGAACATTTAGGTAATAAAAAAGACCTAAATTAATTGAGCAATGCATATCTCACATACTATTCTCTTTTTATTTCATAACAGTGTTATAAAAAATTCAGTGA
This sequence comes from Petrocephalus schoutedeni, assembly GCA_026780765.1. Taxonomy (NCBI): domain Eukaryota; kingdom Metazoa; phylum Chordata; class Actinopteri; order Osteoglossiformes; family Mormyridae; genus Petrocephalus; species Petrocephalus schoutedeni. The sequence goes on from JAODKL010000038.1 coordinate 5,194,468, forward strand.
GAAGTGTAGTGAATTCTGAGTTTTGACAGTTCTGTTATGCCATTTTAATGAGGTTATCACTATCCATCCACAAAGATAGGGTTACAGGGACACCAGTCTTTCAAAAGGTGCACAGTCACACACGAAGGTAAGGTACAGTGACAGGGACACCAGTCTGTCAAAAGGTGCACAGTCACACAAAGGTAGGGTGCAGTGACAGGGACACCAGTCTGTCAAAAGGTGCACAGTCACACACGAAGGTAGGGTGCAGTGACAGGGACACCAGTCTGTCAAAAGGTGCACAGTCACATAGTATAATGACTGGTAAAGTGTTATCAAATTGCTTTGCTACCATGCTGTATTATGAGTTATGTCTCAGCTTGTCAGAAATAAGGAAGGAATCAGAATCCTAAAGTAAGCAGGCTCTTGAGACATCTCTGTCAAACACAAATCAGAGTAGACATTTTCTCAAAGTAAAGGCAGACAGATGAATATTTACAAATGGCTGGCAGCTAAATGGGTCCACCAAGCCCCGTACTCCCAGAGTCCCCCCACAGGACCCCTGAGGGACTCAGTCATATGCCTTTTCCAAGTCCACAAAGCACATGTACTGTAGACTGGTTGGGGAAACTTTCATGAACTCCCCAATATTTCTGGGACCCTCCCGGATCCGTGGATCCTCCTCTCAAGACCTTCCCAGGTTGATTGAGGAGTGTGAGCCCCCTGAAGCTGGAACACATCCTCCAGTCCCCTTTCTTAAAGATTGGGACCACCAGCCCAGTCTGCCAATCCAAAGGCACTGTCCTCAATGTCTGTGCAAAGTTGCATGTCAACCAAAATAGCCCAACAAACATGGCGAGCTTTCAGGAACTCAGGGCAAATCTCACCCTCCACTGAGCTTTACCACAGAAGAAGTTTATCTACCTCAGTGACCGCAGCGGTAGTGATGGCCAAGTTCTTCTCTTAGTGTTCCAACTTTACTCCCTCCTGGACAGGCATGTAAGCAGGATTCAGGAGGTCCTGAAATGCTCCTTCCATCTTCCAGCTATATCCTCAGTTGGGGTCCAGTTACAGCATGGGAAAGGCCCTGCTGTCCCCTCCATCATCTGACAGTTTGCACAAATTCCCTTAGAATTCCCTTAGAATGATGGGAAACAAATAAAGACCTTGCAAGCTCACCCAGACGATGGAGACCAGGACCCTACCCTGGAGCTAGGACAGGGGGGCAGTCTACACCAGTACTCCAGTAATATCAAAAATGCCTAAAACAGCGATGATGTGTCTGATTAATGCTGTGCCTGTTTTATTCCAATACCTGGACTGGACTCTTGTTCTTGCGGAATAGATTGGGTTTGCCTTGTCATCCAGTTAGTAGTTTGTTGTTGTCAGTCTTCGGTTTAATAAAATTTCTTGCCCCATGCTTACACAGTACATTCAAATTGGGCATATTGATAATTTATGGCATTTTTTTCCCCCCACAAGCATACACTCACACTATAGTATTGTTGTTTTTTCTCCATGCATCTCTGTTCAGTGTGTTAATAGCATAAAATATGCTAATATAATAGCCTGAAATGTGCTACAATCGAATCTGAGATTCGGGGCTCAGCAATTTAACAAGGTTAAACTGCAGCACACTTTTGTGCATCAGTCAATCCTAAAATTAAATATGAAATTTTACCACAAATCTAATGTGATGGTAATATGTTTTAATGTTCTGTTAAATGTATTTCTTATCTTTCTGCCTTAATTTGGGACTTCTCTGTTATGTTTTCTCTGGGCTGTTTTGATGCAAGAAAATCTCAGATTTGTTTGACAATAAAGTTCTCATGATCCTCATTAAACATCGTCCTCCTTGGAAACCCAGCTTAAAATGTATCCCTCCCCTCTCGCTTGGTGAACTGGAACACCACGGTAAATTCTGCTGTGGCATGGCCAAAATACCACAGCATATAATTTCACCATAATAGTGCCCAGGTCCCCATCTAAGGAAACACAAACCAAGAGAATTCCAAGTGCACAAAGTACAACACATACAATAAAAATGTTTACACAGTTTACACATGTAATATACATGTGCATGCAATGCAGGTAAAATGTAATGTGGGTAAAACATTAAGATGGATGGCACAGGACATCTGAGATGCTTTCATCTTCTCAAGCACTAAAGTAACTGGTGATGGAGATGGAGAATATTGTGCAGGTATGTGGGAGGGCAGGGCGTGTAGTCGGCCCTCATCACTTTCCAAAGCAGAAGAAGACATGCAGACAGACACTGAAATCTGTGGAGAATGATTGGACGGCAGTCGGCTTCATTAAGAAGGCATTAGTTGTACTGGGTACATGTTTATACTAGACATTTGGCTAATCCCAAGTGTACAACACAAAGGACAAGAGAGGCAGATAATAACACATATTCAGCTGTCAAGGACCAGCTTCTATATTTATTAAAGTATAAAACCAGAAGAACCTAATTTCTTCCCTCTCAAAAGTTTAATAGCCATAATATCATGCCATTGACAGTACAGTACATTTTAGAGCAAAACCTCGAATATAGTTCATTCAAAAATTAAATCAGTATAGTGTTCCACACTTAATATGCAAGTTGGAAGTGACACAAACTTCTCCAGGATTTTTTTTGCATAATTTAGTATAAAAAGCAATTCAAATAGCTTCTGAAATGATTTGTCCCATCGGTAATGGTAAGGAATAAATTTAATGGTCTTAATGTCTTTTGAAAAGCCTGTAATGTTGGAAGCGTATTGCATCATTGAACAGTGCACTAAATCTCAGTGTAAATAGCTTGGAGACACATGGTAAAAACCATGGAACTGCTGCATTTTATTTCTGTAGATTAGACAGATCAAGTGAAATCAAATAAAGACTGTTGAACCAATTATCAGTAACTTTCTATTAACGATAAAGTTTGTCCAAGTTTGTACAGGTGTTCTACCAAAAGCATTTAAAGTTTCCGTGTATGGTTGTTGTCAAAGTAATTGTGCAAGAAAGTGGCTTGGTTATCAGAAGCACATTTTGCTTTCAACCCTTTGGTTTTTCATATAGTCAGAGGAAGAACAGTAACCAGCAAACAATATGCAATCAGCTTCAACTGTTTCAAGCAAAGGCAGGGGGCATATATACTTATATGTTTGAATGAAGTACTTTTTCTCTGAAAACATGGTAGTTGATTTTACTTAGTGGTAAAGACAAGAGAAGAGCAATTGAAGGCTGCTGTGTGACGCTTTGACCACGCCTGCTGTTGAAAGAATCGTTATGGGATGCTCATTGTACAGCAGTGATGGTCTACTTCCTGAAGTACTGCTTTCTGACAAAAGATATCATACTCTAATAGAGCTTACCACAATCTCCTTACCAGAACGTGTTAATATTTATATTTCACACTGTGTTAGCTGAGGGTTAACAGTCAAGGATAGGTGAACATTTGTAAAACCATTGAGAATCAATAAACATATACAAATAATAAACATTTAAAGAAATGTAATTACCATGTTATTTTTTTATGCATAATTATGACAGAATTACAGAAACAGGCATATTTCTGTGTATTTACACTTTAGGTAGTTAGCAGATGTGTTTTTTCAAAGAGACATACACTTTTTAAAGAAAGCAGTGCCCCCCTCATTCCTGAATTTATTGTGTATGACATACAGTAATGTCCATGTCTTAGAGTGTCATTTACACCTTTAATGTTTTTCGTATGTCCAAATATTTATATTCCATTTATTTCTCATGTGCACTATAACCATAACATTTTCTTTGACATAATCACAGGAAGGAATGAGGGAAAATGGGACTGTACAGCCAGAAGCTGCCTATATCCATCACTAGCTTACCATTATGTGAACACTGTAGCCTGTTTTCATTGTTAAATGTTGAACTTGGCCTATTTGTTGAGTCTACAGGTTTTTCTTAATTCTTTTTTAAATGCAAAACACATTTTTCCTTAGAAAACGGGACAAGGCTCAGAAGATGTGAGACAGAATATTGCAGAAAATATTGCACTATTGACATAAAATAAGGGTTTTGTTGGTGAAAAGTGCAATTTGCTGCCTTGGGATAGCAATGTGCCAGCGATGCCCTTGGCTGTGCCAACACGCCCATGGGCCCTCAGATGGGCACAAGCACATCTGCCTTTTAAACAGCAAAATGAGAGCTGCGTGGCGTCTGGTGCCACTTTGTGCCACATGCTAAATATGATTTAAAGGGTTAAAAAAAATCACAAGCCAGCATGATAAATGGTGTCAGTTTCAATGCTTTAAGACAACAAACAGTACCGCCGCAGAGGAAAACACCTCCCCACCGTGAACTGGTGATCCGTACAGTGAAGGATGCATCTCAAGGATCATGCACACTGCATTAGCCAGAAAGCAGCCTTAATATTTAAAAATAACTTACAGGGCGAGCTTTTAAACAATGTTTTTTTTTTTTTAATTTATTTTATGGCTGGATAATGCATAGAAGCTCCAAAGTGTAACATGGTTTTGTATTTTTGATTTCATTTTCTTATCACGGTCCATTTAAACTAAAAAGCACTCAAAGCATAGTGTTCTGCAAGATAATGACAGAAATTATGTTCCACGTTAACCCCGAACAAAGGAAAAATAAAATTAACTGGTTCATTTTCACAAAACTTTTTAATTTTCTTTTTGCTGATGATCTTAATAAATTGTCACAAAGTGGACCGTCATATTATATTACACCCAAATTTACAATGTATATTGCAGTTTTTTATTATTGATTTCATACAAGACAAAAATTACTAAATTTATTCATGTAGTCAATGTAGATTGTCAGCAAAAGCACAAACATATTTTCTGTTTTGCACTTTTTTTTATTTTTTAACACTTTCTACAACACTACACACAGTTCTCTACCCACACTACATGTGTGAAAACACTAACAGGTTCGCTGAATACTAATGATCAGAGCCCCAATAAACAGGCCACAGATAAGCTCACATTCCGCAAACGTGGACTAGTGTCAGAGGGAGAGAAGGACAGAGAAGGACGACGGAAAGGACAGGGACAGAAAAGGGGACAAAGACGCTTCATTTCTGATGAAATCAGAGATACTGTTGTGGACCTTGGGCTGACCATGAAGGAATCTGCACCTTCTACAGAACCAGAATGGTGTCCTGCACCACAATGCCACTCAACACTGGTCCACACAACACTGCCAATATCGTCAGATTTCCATAGACACTGTAGTGCTCTGGTCCACACCTGCTTGATGGAACACCCACCATGACTGGTTCTGTATTTACTTTACCACCCTATTCGCCCTACTCCACATTTTTTAAATCCCCTAGAGGAATTCTTTTTGGTATAGTGATGGAAGCTACATGGAAACAATCCGGGGTGGGATAAGGCACTCTGGACCATATTTCGCCTGTCGTTAAACCAGTTGGAATGCAGCCTATGATGTTGATGACGTGCAATGTCCTGATCCAAACCAGAAAGGGGATTCAGTCTAAACTCGACAGCTACTTCTTTCCGTTTCATGATATCTTTTTTTTTATCTTTTAAAGGACGGAGACCTTTTTGTCTTACCTCTATGTATGACAGGATTGTGCATTCTCTACCCATTTTTACTGTAATTCACCGCTTTGGAAAAAGGTAAAGTTATTGTCCTGCTATTCTGTTTGTGTGTTCACAGATATTAGCGTAAGAAGTGCACACAGGGCATTAGCACAATGATCCTTCACAATAGGCTACTATACATTCTGTAAATGTAAGACTGAAAGAGAAAAGGCTGAAGGTGAGTCACAAAAATGGTATTTGCTATATACTGTACTTTAAGGCAGTGGATTCCGAACTGTGGTGCCGGTATCAGCCAATGGCACAGGCCAAAGGATATGATAAGCAGTTTGTAAGAGTGCTTCATTTAAGAAATGCAGATAACGAAAACTACTAGACTTGAAATTGCAAAGAGACGTGCAAGTGCACGGGGCGAGCAGCTGGCCGAGACGTGGCTCCGCTGAAGGAGGGACAGCTGGCCTTTTCCGAGTAGGGGGTCCCGAGGGTCACTGCGAAGCAACAGCATGCCAGGGTGTAAACTGCATGGCGGGAGTTGCGGATTAAGACGAAAGGCTAATGCTGCTGCGTGCAGATGTTCTCATGCTCGATCGGAGGCCATTTTGGCGGCATCTGCCCATGCGTAAGTACGTGGTGTAAGTGATTCATGTTTAATGTGCCGCTCAACAGAACGGTCACATGAGGGCATGTAGCGCAGAGTGAGGGGAGTCTGATCAGGTTAGACAATGACAAAGGCTGTCACGGAACCCCAGTGATATGTATGTATGCACATCATACTGACAGCTCTCAACAACACGGAAAACACCTAATATGGTTTGGAGCGTTCAGTGCTTATGTGAGATTACTGATTGCACAAATCTAATGAATACGGGGGCAGAATGCCAGCTATTGTCTCAGAACTCGGTGGAAACTCACGGAAGTATTTGATATCCACCAATCTTTATTTCAAAATAAAACAGAAGTAAAGTTTTGGTCGTGATTTATAAGTAAACATAATATTTGGAATAAACAAATGGAAATGGAATGGAAAAAAAACTAATGTAATATTTTGCAGCACCGCCTTTGTAGCTGGGCACTTTTTTTTGGTCTAAATGAAATTTCTCCGTAATGAATTGGCGGTTAGGCCCACTTGTCTTGGGAAAACTGCTACGTCAGGCTCAGGTTTGTTGAGCACCTTTTCCCACTGGGTTTCTGCGCGATCCACCCATGTTTAGTGGCATTCAGATCAGGACTCTAAGCAGCCCACAAAATGGTATAATGTTTTCTTCTCATGGCTTCTGTTTAGTTTTGTTCATGACCCAAATGCAGGACCCATCTCCCCAAACAGAGCCCTCTCAAACTAGACAGCGTGTGTCACACCTGATGTCAGCATAAACCCACGACAGTCGACATAGGTGATATGTCAGCTTGACACAGGAGTTCCCTATGTCAGCATTTATGACAGCCACAAAAGTTGGAATGAACCTTTATAAATGCTTTTTTCAAGTTATGTCAGCTGCCATGAAGTGTGTCATGTAGCCTTCATATAGCACCTTTAAGTACAATGTTACCAGCATGAATTTGCTCTTCATAGGCTGTGGAGAGTTCTCTTCTGTTGCTCTCTGGCATCTTTCGTTAGGAAAGAAAAGAGAGAGGGCTATTTAAATGTCAACACGAACGTTTCACGATATCGAATGAAGCAGAGAGGTGTGTGACTTAGTGTTTGTATGGGCAGATTGCCAGCCTTCTGCACTGTCTTATCTCTTTGAGAAGAATAAATTACAGCACCTAAGCCTGCTTAACATTTTGTATATGTCTCAGCTGTTGTGTGTACCTAACAGGAAGTCAAAATGTGCTTTTCATCACAAGTCAAGAAGTGGCCTCAGTGAGAGGCCTTAGCTCATACTTATGTAACACCTTCTGTGCTATGTTAATCTGCCATGTAAATACATTGCTGTCTTTTCATATGAAAGTAAAACCTCATCTCTCTTTTCTCGGAAGATGCGAGTGCTGCCTCTTACTGATGTCCTCTGCAGCTTGGCTCACATTTTTATTTATTTCTTTTGTTTACAATCACAAACCAGTATATCGCCATATTCTCTATTTCTATACATCTATATTGGATTTCCATCACTAGTGACTGTAAGAGAGCGACAGCTATTAAATGTGAAAGTGCATGAGCAAACATTCTAATATTAATTAAAATATGCCGGTGAAGTAATCTGGGAACCAAGGGGTGTGCAAGAGTTGCTATCGACTCTGAACTGAAAATGCTTTACCGCAATTGCAGGATTCTAGTGGACGAGCAGTTCTGAGAGTTATGGAACCCCCATTTGTTATCTCAGGTAAAATACCGACTGCTTCTCTCTGAATAGTGCTGTTTGTGATCTGTGAGCCAGAAACCTGCTCTGGAGCGGGCTAGGCGCGCAGCATAAATTACCGTAGCGATGTATCCTGCTAAGAAGCTAAACGGCACCGTCATCATACTGGAACGCCAGAGATACTTAGCCTCAGAGTTATCCAGCTAAGCTAGAAATCCGGCTTCGTGATACAGGCACCTGGTGTTTTGCTTTCAAGCCAGTTAAATAAGTTTGGACAAGTGATTTGTACTATTCTCTACATTTTAGAACATTACCATGCATTGGTAATGGGGATGCCATGTGTATCCTCTTACTGCTCAGGAATAGCATTTATTTAACAGATTTTCTTCTGATGTGACTGAAGTGAGGAAAGTCAGTCAGTATGTATGGTTAATAATGGTCTTGCTCAGTTAGCCATAGGATTTAGATCCTTGGATCCTCCTTTCAGCACGCAAGCAAAGATCCCTACCCTAATGAGCTATACACTTACCCACAAGTGTCTCTCAAAAATCCAACTTGAGAAAAATGGCATGTAAACTAGAAGAGAATATAATAATAATCATCAGCACAGTCCCTAGTGCTGAAACATCCCAGCACACCTACTTGCTATTGTAGGGAGCCGCCCACCCGCCCAACGATGGAATCTAATTGGGCAGCCGAGAGGAAAGTTACTCACCATTAAAGCAAAATGTAACCATATCCAACTCAGATTTGATTAAAGGCTTATATAAAATCTTTTGGTCGTGACATTTCTGTTGTTTAGATTACTTTTGGGCTTACTAGTTACTAACTTCCATTTGTTCCGGAAAGGTCACCTTGGATGATAAGATGATTCAAAGATCTACTAATAAGGCTTGGTTCAGAGGTGATGTTTCAGTTTCAGATGCGGTCGGTGAGTCTGAGATGGCATGCCCGTCTGAGATGGCATGCCCGTCTGAGATGGTATGCCCGTCTGAGATGGTATGCCCGTCTGAGATGGTATGCCCGTCTGAGATGGCATGCCCGTCTGAGATGGCATGCCCGTCTGAGATGGTCTGCCCGTCTGAGATGGTCTGCCCGTCTGAGATGGTCTGCCCGTCTGTGATGGCATGCCCGTCTGTGATGGCATGCCCGTCTGAGATGGCATGCCCGTCTGAGATGGTCTGCCCGTCTGAGATGGCATGCCCGTCTGAGATGGCATGCCCTTGGGCTCCTTCTTGCTCAGTGGGGGTTGAGGTGAGGTCGCTGATAGGTTGGACTGACGGCCTTTTCCCAGCCTCACTTGACTTGCCGGTTTCCCACTGGGAGAAATGCAGCATGGGCCCAAAGAAGCCCAGGGTCACAGAGTACCATGTGGCCAGCAGCCTCACGCTCTTTGCTTGGAACATTAGAATGAATACTACAGACAAGTCACCCTTCTGATTCACAAAGGATTTGGAAAATGGAAACAAAAATGACAGAATATATGGATTCAGAATCATCAGAGTCGTCAGGTATGGCTGAAGCTTCATCACAAAATCTCTTTATTACAGATTGTTTAAGATGCTGATAGCAGTCATCCATCAGAGAGACTATTTTTCTCTGATTCAACAGCAGGATGCGTGAAATTTTTCATTTTCACAGTAAGGTGGCCTACTGTAAAAATTCAGTGTGCATTGTATGGATGTTTACTGTACGTGCACAGCAGACTTACAGGATGCGATTATTTCTGCAAAGACACAATCACGTTATTTCTCTGAAAAAATACCATGGCCCTGGGATTACAGGCAGCCATACAGATACTATCATCTCCAGCAAAATGACCATTCTGCATGCATGAAGAGGGGCGGGACACATTGGACACTCACTCGGAGTTTTTAGGCCGCTAATTCCATCGTTTCCTGTCCTGCAAAAATGAGTTTAGCTTGCACGCCTTGAGTTTTGGCTAATTTCATAGGAATACCTTGAATTACTGTCAGTTAGATAATTATTTAAAATGGTAACTATTAAAGCTGTCGTTGATAATGTACTACATGTATTATAATGTTCGATATAAGAATTACGTATGCTTTGTACTGCGTTATGAAGGTATCTATAGTGCATTATAGATGAGAGATTTATTGGAGCTTATGAAGTATTATAATTAACACTATAATGCCATATGATTGCCAGTGAAAGATGCTGCAATGCTTTATTAGTTCTTATTCCAAGCATTATAATGCATTATGAAGCTGTGTATAGTGTGTGATTGATGGGAGCTTCATTGGAGCTTATGAAGTATTATAATCAACACTATAATGCCTGATAACTGTCAGTAGAAGATGGTGTGATACTTTATTTTTTTCTACCAAATTACCATCCAGTAAATGGTGTTTATCCCGTGTAGGACATGTGAGGATTAAAACAACCAGAGAGATGAGTACAAACACTTGTATGTAGAGATGTCACCACGGGGGAGCTTTAAATGTACTCTCAATCAAGCCTACACAGTCAAGTGTATCCACGAGGTCTGGCATTTTCCCAAAATCAGCAGTAAATTGCTCAAAAATCACATTAAATCCCTTCTAATAGTGAAAGAGGAAGCTTGGGGCTACTCCCATGTAAGTGATGAGACAGGGCACAGCTAATTTCTTGAGTGGCTTCCCGCCGGCTGGAGGGATGGCAGTCAGTTCCCTTAGCAACGTTAATTGTGACTGATGACTTGATGGACGTATCCTCTCAAGACAAGCTGGTGGGAGAAGCTTTTACATGCTTCAGACATCCCCATTAAATCTTTGTCATCTACATGGCGCCAAATGTATTTCATTTTGGAAAGTACAACAGGACTGTAACATTTAATGCCATGTTCCTTTTTGTACAAGAATAATAGTCACTTTGGCTAAGGGCATCTTCCAAATGCTATAAATGTAAATGTAAAAGAAAACGAGAATAAAAGAGACAGGATACTAATTAAAGTTTTCTCTTCCCTGAAAAAGTGTGATACAGTTCATGTCTGAGCATGTATTCTTAAATTTAGGGGACTCCTTAGCACAGAACACTTCTGGCTTCAGTTTTCTAGACATGTTGGCATCTCTCAACATTCTCACCATGTTGAGGAACTTGTTTAGAACGCAGTATGTATGTGTGTATAAATATATCACGACACTGATAAAGTATCATACAATGGACCCAATCTGGAAAACATCTTGAGAGAACCCTGGAAAAATCGAATGGTGTTTCAATTATGGCCTTGTGTGGGCGTATAACCAAGAAGCGTTAATGTGAATCTCATCAAGGCTAACATGCAGTTGGGAAAATGTGAAGTTTAGAGGATATTGATTACTCCTGCAGGAATCCACATCCATCAAAACGAATCTTGAATTACAAGCATAGAGTTTAAATATAAATGACCAGAGCTCAGTGTCTTCATCAGTAATGGAAATTAAAGTGCTGATTTCCACTGAATTATTCCGAGCCACTGAAGTTTGTGACATTGAACGTCAACGGACCAGTTCAGCTGCATTTTGTAGAGAAACAGCAAGTGACAGACATCCTTATTCTCTAAAACAATAACTACATAAGCTGTGTTCTGTAGACCTGTCTTTTGAGGCAGAGTATTTACTGCAGCTTGTTCCATAATGACGTGACCACATCACCTTTGGGACAAGTGAACGTGATGGATGATGAACTTCATCTCTCTGAAAACATTTCAGCCCCATCGCTGTCCCCTGAAACTGCGCTGTGTAATTCTCACTCATGGAAAGACAAATCTACTAATTATATCAGGAGTACTCAAGTGGTGGATTCCAGACCGAAGTACAATTTAATGCGGGCTGTGCGACCCCCCGCACACCCACCATCCCCCTGGAAATATTTCTCCAACTGAACTTCTGATGGTAAGAGTTTTCCACGCCTATCATTATCATCAGTGATTTCCAATGGTCTCATTTTACTGTCGATACAAAACCTTCTGTTGTATCCCTTCATGAGGCCGTCTAAAATATTGGCATCTTGCCTGGCATTATTGACTATGGACTGTTAGTACAGTACATCCCCTCCATTAGCATCCAGTTACATCTTTATATTACAAATGCATTAAGTTCACCGCCTGTGATAGCATGGCTAGTTTCATCTATTTATTTATTTGTTTGTTTGTTTAAAAGGTTTGAAAATAAGCCTCAGCTTGTCACCAATGCATAGGTCGTGTTAGTACAAACTCTTTCTATGGCAATTTTATACAGAATATTCACATCCTGCTGAAATAATCACTCTGTGACCTTGTCCTTGCCACTTTTTTCCTGATTGTCGCTAAACAGCTCTTTGCAACTTGCCTGACCCTGACTTGTGTCTCAACCAGCAACCTGCATAAAAACACAGACACCGTGACATCCTGCATTGCTTTCTGCGAAGACAGTTCTATTCCCACTAGATCTTGGGTGTTATGCATCGGCAAGCCGTGGTTTACCGCAGAACTCAAGCAGTATCCTAGGGCAAAAGAGGAAGTGTTTAAGAGTAGAGATAATGACCTCTTCAAGCTGGAGAAGAGAATCTGAGCAGCAGAGATAGAGGAACTCTGAAAAGCGTCCATATGGAAAGGCAGGTACTCGGAAGCTACATAAGAAGACCACTTACTCCATGGACTACTGTCTATTAGCTAATAACAAAGTCTACTGTAGATGTGATAGGTCTGAAGCTAACCCTGACTCCACTACCCCATCTCCCCCAAGGTCTGCAGGTGATGCATATAACATATACTGCTATATACTGCAGCCCTGCCACCACCAGGATCCTATGCAGGTTTACTGTTCATAGATTTCAGTCCTGCTACTACACAATACTTCCTTAACTCCCTCACACAACGAGTCCGGCTTACTGTTCCTCAGAATCACTTCCGCATTATCATCATCATCATCATTATTTATTATCATTATTATTATTATTATTATTAATAATAATAATAATAATAATAATATTATATGCTATGTTTTATTTTATGGCATTCTTCCTCTTCAACGGTTCAGTGTTGTAGCCATTTGTAAATTTAGTGTACATTGTTTTTCTGATGATATATTCTTTATGCTGGCAATAAGATATTTAATCTCAGGGGAAATACTCGCCCGTACCTTTCGCTTCTAACCCAACAATTCAACAACTTCATTAAAATTCATCTGGAAAGAATTTTCATCAGTTAATTAGGTGTTCCATAACAGTTATTTTATTTCATGTTTCTTTAAAGTAGTGTGGTTTGCAACCGTCTTTAGAATCATTTTTCGCTAAAGGATGTTGATAATGCAGCTCTGTTTAAATATGTCATGCTATTAAATATGTCATTTACAAGTGGATCCATCTCATAGAAAAATGAATCACAAATCAGTATTGAGCCATCAAAATCCTTTCTGGTCAACCAATAAGAATGTTTTGGTGAACATGATGAGATATGACACCTCAAAATGAATAATATTCATCTGGAACTGCAACACTAGGCATCGTGGATGATTTGTTCATAGCAGGTTAATTGTCTCATTATTCTATTGCATATGCTGTAATTCTCTCACTGTTAATTATTTCAGTCACAGCCTGTTAATTTTTTTTTTTTTACCATTAAGAGTGGCCAGCCCTGGTCCCTTGTAGTAGACCTACAGGGTTGCACCATTTTTTAAAGCCACTGGTTTTCTCAGTGAAATACCAGGTAAGGTAATTAACTCTACACATGTTGTGTTTAATACACCTTTACTCCTTTGTAAAGGCTGAGATATAATGAAACACAGTATTTGCAGTTCTAGAAGATCACTTTTGGAACTCCTCCCTGCCCCCGCCGGCACAAACATTTTGGTACTAGGCCTCTTTAAATGTGACAGGCATCTATGGTGAAGCTCCAGTAGAAAGATCACAAGCTGTCTAATCTCAGACCTAATCTTCATCATTGTGAGTGTATTACGCTGTCTATGAACCAACGGTATTAATAATTTGAATAAGGGAGCAAAGTATTTGAATCCTGTATATTTGTCCTTATTATCAGATTTGTACTACATTTACATACCAAATACCGCACTGCTGCTGGGAAGGCTCCGCACAGTGTGGCCCAGTAAGTGCACCAAGCGTGCCGAGAGATGACTTTAAACAGCCCTTGTTCGTGTGACTTGCTGTGCTCCCGACCATCGCTTCTGCCCTTGCCCGTGTCTTACGTGAACCCTGTCCGATCCCCGTGTGTCTCTAGTTACTGTATAAATTACCCACCATGTGTGCCATATTGCCTGGCGTCTGACCTCCCTATGTTTGCCTCGTATGCGTGTTTCTGTGGTTGTTGGGTGCCTGCGTTGGTCCTTTTGAGGACTAAATAAAACTTTAAACAGATCCTCTTTGTCTTTTGCAGCCAGAGCAATGCCTTGGTCTGCCAAACGTCACTATATAAATAAATACATAGACAAAATCTGTATCCACATAACGATATGACTATCTGAGACAAAACTTAAGTCATAGTTGTAACTGCTCCCAAGTGGTCACATAGTTATGAATGAATAAAAATAAAATATTAATGCCATTTCAATGTAGACACGACAATATTCCATTTATACAGCAAACATTTTGCATCAGCAGTACTGCAGAAACCAAGTGACTGGCTTGATCTCTGCTCATTCTGTTCAATAGTCATTGTAGCCCTCAATTTAATATACATTAAAAGACAAACCCATATTGTTTGTGTTTATTGGTACCTGTTCACACATCGGTTCATTTTTTATATTAGCTAATCCCACCCAGGACTGTGACTGGTAAGCCTTGAATCTAACCAGGAGGTAAAGGGAACAAGGCAGAGAGCATCTTAGGATCATTTTGGGTTTCTATCACAGTAGGGCATATTCATACAGAATCACGTGGTTTGTGTCAATTACAGACACCTTCTCACATATCCAGAACATGTCCAGGGGCACAAATCACAGCCACAGTCCAGGAGATCTTAAGCCACTGTGTAAACCCTTATTTGGTTGCATTTATGTGTGCCTTAGTCCAGGAGAGAATCAGAATTTTGAAGTATATGTTTTGTAGAATTAAAAGTACTGTAATTACAATCAGAGAACAGTATTTAAAGCCATTATCTGGAGAGTGACAGAGCTACGAATTTGTCAAATTAACAAATAAAAAAAAAAAAAGAAATTATCTATGAATATGGAAGAGACTCGCAAATAACAGTGCTGCAGCGTGATACCCTTTTTTGTGGGGGGGGTCCGATGAATCAATTACAAAATCACAGGGAAACTAAGCATGCTTTCCAGATGTCATAATATATACAGAATCATTGTTTGATATATGGTGTGTAAATATAATGCGAGGAAAACAGTATGGGTTATAACATTTCACGTTCACCAGCAATTATTGGTTTTCCATCTAGTAATAAACAATGAAACGCAGGAACACAGCCCAGCAACACAGTGCGTTTCCATTTAAGTGGCCATTAACTGACAAAAAAAAAAATCTGTCCCTTTTTCCTCACTAGTTTTCTGTCATAATAACAGCTGCATTACTTACATCTAACCCTCAATTCCACATCCTCTGAGGACATATCAGAGTTATTAGGCCATCACCGGATGGTAAGCAGCGTATCCTCTGTCATTCGTTGATGGAGTCTGGTATCCCATGGTTACAGCATTACCATCATCACTGGTGGCCTGCTGCAGTGCAATGGCCTGGTATCCCATGGTTACAGCCTTATCATCACTGCTGATTTGCGGAAGAGAAGGGATTTGTATTGCCCTGGCCCTTGCAGTCAGAGGTGCCTCTAAAGAATTTGGGCCCCATGAAAACATATTATATTGGGTCCCTAACCCCCCGCCTCACTGCGCCCTAGCTTGCAGTCATACTGTTACCAAAGGATCATCATGGTATGGTGCCCTGGGCCGTAATGGCCCGTGATCACATGTTGTGGACAATGCATCTACTGCCACCTATATCAGAGAGACTGGAGTCAGACGACTTTGAAAAAGAAACATATAATCTCAAACGAAAAAAAAAACAAAAAAACTCACCGTTTCTAAACAACTTACCAGAAGTAAAACTGATTGCCTACTGCTGATGTTTGATCTAAACACTAGGTGGATCAGACAATCATGTCACTTTGAAATTACGTGGTGAGTGACGGAGAGGCAGGACGTGTGGTCGGGAAAACCCTGGTGTGGTAGACTGGGAAGTCAATGACAAGCATTGCATTTCTGAATGTTACCAG